>VMRN01000259.1:14954-43111 GCA_010277015.1 Poeciliopsis turrubarensis
TCTTCTATGGCTGGTCTTCTATGGCTGGTCTTCTATGGCTGGTCTTCAGACTCGTTGGACCTCAGCTGAGGAAGCAGGCTGAGAATCTTTTTTGGTCAGAATATTTTCTGTTCCAAGTTTGTAGTGGTGAAAATAAATCGTTATGAAAGCAAAATTCAGACAGAACAGAAATTTACATACCAAATCAGTTAACTGTTCTGAGCAAAAGGTGGAATGTTTGTCAAAGATTATTTATTGAACTTTCCATGAGAACAATATTAAACCCAACTATTCACAGACTTCGTTGTTAATTAACCCAGAACTTTAGCTTTTAAGTAAAACTGAATGAATCAATAAAATCTACGAAAAAATGTAAATAAATGCCAGTGCAAGTATGTTGTTTTAGAGAGAAACATTCTTGTGATTATGAGAAATATGTTCTCGTTTAAACAAATGTTGTGTAAAATGTTGGCACCTCACATTTCAGAGAGTTGTCCAGAGGAAACAAAGTCAGACGAAACAAATTTTTCTTAAAATTTTGTAATCTGACATCAGAATGTATTTTTACACTGTAAAAACATAAAATACTACCAAGCGTTTTTGTCTAATTTCTAGCTCAAATATGTTATTACACTTGAGAAAAGACACAATTAACTAAAGTAACTTTTCACCAACTTGTTTCGAGTCAATCATTTTTGAATATTGATAAAACATATCAGTTCCATTGGTTCTCACTTAACTTGGACAAATGTCTTGTTTTGTATATTTGTTTTTAACTTGAAGGGTATTTCTTTTGCTGTGTATGTCTCATTGAAACGGGAAAACTATTTGTGACAGCAAGATACGGAACTCATCTGTTTACAAGAAAATGCCTTGCATCTCATTGTGATGGTAAACAATCTATTTCCTGTCTCTGGAAATAGAGACAGGAAATGATAAGTATGCTTCCATACTTATCATCATGAATTTTGTTTGGTGACATGGAAAAAAACAACAACATATTTTCAGCTGCAGATGGAGCTCTGAAGATTTCACACAAAGTCACGACAACATCTCGGCTGTTTTTCTGCTACTGTTTATTGAACTTGTTCGGTACTGGAGTTTCACGGAGCAAACAACGGCCACAAACACTGTGTCACAGGTTCTCTCTTTGGGTACAACCAACTTACACAAAGTTCAAATTATTCTTCTACAAAATGGGACTAAAGCAGACATGGACTGTTTTTCTCTTTTCACAGGCATCCATAGAAACGCCACCCCGTCAACACACACACTGCACATAGACTTCTACGACTCTCATCCATACAACATGCATACGCCCGTCCGGGGTGGGATACATTCTCCAATTTATTGAGCTGTTATTTTTGACATTTTTTCGATCCCTTTTTGTCCACCACTTTCCATGAAACAGTGCTCATCTCTACATAGACAAAGAGGACTGACTATCGGTCTGCGGCTGCTTTGTTAGCAAGACCTGGAGCAGGAACTTAAAGCCAAGCACTAACTGAATTATTACATTTATAAGCTACATTACCTAACGGAGAAATTATTAGCCAGTGGTAGAAAAATGACTTTGGGTTTGGTGTTTTTTGTTTTTTTCTTTTGCTAAAATCCCATATTTCGGATTTCAAGCCAAAACTAAGACCAGAAAGTCCACACTCAGTGAAACACCCGTGTGGAACCATAGTTGTGGTTCTGAATGCTTCAGACGATTAACTTTAACAGTTTCCCATGACCACAAAGTGTTTTGCAAAGCCCAAGCTTTCAGATTAATTTCCTACCTTCCAGTCATCAGCTTCGCTTTAGTACGCTCTGTAACAACTGGCAGAGTCTTAAAAGTGCATCATTCCTTTTTGTGCGTGTGTGTGGATTCTGAACTTGAATTCAGATCATCATTAATTAAAATGTTTTTTTTTTTTTTTTTTTTTTTTGTGGACAAATGCAGGAATTCTGGTCGGGCGGTATGTGCCAAACAGTCAATCAAGGTATTTGGTTGTGAAACCTGGACTGAAATGAGCGGGTGGAAGCCAGGGCTTTAAGAAAGTAACCAGAGTAACAAGAGCAACAGAGCATACACACACTGGGGTGTTTATCTTCATTCCCCCCAAAATATTCACTACATTTGTTCCTTGTAGGGTTGGAACTCGGGGTGTAACGGTGCAGTCGGCTGACAAGACGTGACGCACGGTCTACGGGACAAGTCTACGTTTGACTTCCCTCCCAAGCCAAAAGAAAAAGTAGAATCCTGTTTTTTTTGCCGTTTCACAAACAGAGAAAATTAGATCTGCGTTTGGATTCAAGAACTGTCCCCTTGAGCGTTGATTAACTTCAGATTTTAAAGCATAAACAGTTGAATGCAATTCAGATTCCTTCAAATTCATAATTTCTCTTCACTGAAGGTGTGAGTCATGTTAGCTCCAGCGCCTTCCCTGCTTCACAGAAACACTAAAGACATCTCATTTTTTTATGTCCTCACGAAAAGTACAGCAATGAATATTAAAAATAATGTCACAAATTGTGTTTTAGAGTCTGTAAGCAGTTTTGAAGTAAGTTGTTGATTTTTCCAGCAGCAGATTTGAAGCTGCAGTAACAGTTAAAAATGACTAAGACCCTCCATCAAACACAAGTAGCATTTAGCACGCTCTCATCAAAACAATGATTCGGTTTATTTTATGTCTGTGTTCTATGTGGATCTGCTCTGGAACTGGCGCGGTTCTGCTTGGTTCTCATCTCCTGCCGAGACTCTGCCTGCGATTTGTCCCATAGAGACGGATTTCTGTGGCAGAATTCCAACCGGGCCAATCAGAGAACAGAAGAAGTCGTGAACAATGACGTCGAATACGTTCAATCAATAAGCAACAATACGTTTTCCAGCTTGTTTTGTTGTTGTACGTCGTGATTTAAAACAAGCCAACATCTGCACTCTGTGCACATGACTCAGGGACCTCGACAGAAAAAACAAAAAAAACAACAACAAAAAAAAACATCTTCTTTTGCTGTTTGTTTTTGCGAGGGATTTTATTCCCCCCTTTAAAATAAATTAAAACAAACCAAACATTTGGCTTCTTTCTTTTTCCTGTTTTTACCAAACATACACCAAACCGCAGCCCAGAAACCGTGGTATGTGCCCAGCAGTGATGCTAGTATCGTTACACTCCTGATATGTTTGTCTTTCAGTCCTATTAAGTACAAGCCACAATTGCCTCTGACCCAAAGGTCCATGTAAAGGACTGGGACTGGGTCGGCTGCTGAATCTGTCAAAGCACTAGCTTGATTTCACCGAGGTTAACGCCGAGGATTCTGAAGAATTTGGTCTTTGACGATGACTGCAGGGTGAAACGTGACTCCTAATATGACGGTGTGGGAGAGGTGAGAAGCACGAGGCATTTCCACTCAGTTTGCCATGTTTACAGACGGGACAGTGTCAATACGGCTGGATTTAGTGAGAAAATAAACCTCTGAACTTCAACTGGAAAAACAAGCAAATCTGTTGGGACCAAAATATGATAAAATGATGATAAAATACGACATATAAAAGCTCCTCTGGCCTGGTTGTATGAGCATTTTTTAAGCTAACACTTTGCTAAAGCACCTCATTATCCAATTCCTCAGGTGACATAAATGAAGAAACATGAGGAACCTGAAGTAAAGTTCCCTGATTTTTGCCAATTTTCTGGTCAGATTGTAGAAAATGATAAAAATAATCTCCATTTTACAAATGTACCAGAAAAGCCCACAGTATTATTTACTTTGGAGTGAAAAGGTAATTACCACCTGCTTAGTTTTTTTTCTCTCATTTTCCAAAACTATTGCAGATAAGCTACTAGAATGAGACATAACCAACCCGATTTAAACATGTCTGTTTTCAGAGGATGATTCCATTAGTCAATGGACTTCCTTGAGAAAGCCGGTTTTAATCTCAGTGGGGCTTTCCTGGTTAAATAAAGGTCGTTTGAGGTCATAGCACGTTATCTCTCCAAAACTTTAATTTTCTGTTTCGTTCAGATGGACATTCTTGCGTGTTTTGGATCATTTTCCTCCGGAACATTAAATGTGTTTGGGCTGAAGGTCACAAACTGATGGCCAGACATTCTCTTTCACGATTTTCTAAAAGGAATTGCAGAAGCCAGCCAATAGACCAGATTTCATTGTTTCTTCACGGCGAGTCATTCAGGCTGTGAAGCAGCAAAGCAGCCTCGTTTGTGGCCCTCTGGCTGATTTAGTGACGGCCTGGACCAGAATTCAAGAATGCTGAGTTTAGTTTGCCAGCCCAGGCGGTTGATCCAGATTCATGTTTAAGAAAATGTCAAGCGGCAATTTACACAGACATGAGGCCTTTCAAAAAATATACAGACATATTAAAGTCTTTAGAAAAAAGCAAGGTTCAACTCAGACTGACTTTTTCATCAACCAGGTGTTTTGTTTTCATTCAGTTTGACAGGATGTGGGACTTTAAACATCCAGTGGCTTTGGTCAAAAAGTAGACCTGGGATCACTGAGCTATATCTATATATATATATATACTCTGTTGTTGCTGAAAATACACACACACACACGCACACGCACACACCCACGCACGCGCGCGCACACACACACACACACACACACACACACACACACACACACACACACACGCATACGTGCACACACAGATGCACATGCACACTAACAAATTTAGGCAAAGATAAATTTGGTACATTGTATGCTGTTATTGTTTTTTGACCAGGCAAATTTTGTGAAATCATTTTTTTTTCCATATATATTATAATTTACAGATTCCTTTTCTGGCAAAGTCAGAAGGCTTTGCTTGATTCATTCAAATATTGCGTGTTTAGATGATCGTTCAGCTCAGGTGAATTGAAGTAACACTTTTTTTTCTTTTTACACTTTTAATAAAAAATAAAAATAACGATGAACATTTTTGTGGCCCCTGAGTACTTTCAACTTGACATATTTGGCCACAATGTCAAGTTTGGACACGACTGGTGTACACAGTTCTTTGTTTGTTTGGATTGTAAAGTGTAAACTTGGATTTTTGAGTTATTTTTTTTCTTTTGGATAACCCAGCCTGGTACTTTGTCAGATGTTTGGAGACATCTGTTAAAATGAGCCACAGATAGAACAAAACTGGTCATTGCTTCTAACAAAAACTGTAATGATGGCAAAAGAATGACATGTCCAATGATGGGACTGTGCTTCTGTATATTCAGCTTACTAAATGGGAAATTTCCATACTAGCCACACAGTCATTGGACAAACCTAATTGCACGCTTGATGTTCCTGCAGGATTTCAAAGGGAAGCAACTCTCGGACATTGCCAATCAAAAACCATGTGTGAGTTGTAGCAACTACATCAACTTCTACTAACAGAGGTACGTTAGCAGATGGATAGCCTGGAGCGTACGGTCTGTGTTTACATGGAGCCAGGATGGAAAGGCATCAGGAATGACTTTAGGGAAGCCACCGCCACCACTCGTTTATCAAAGGAGGACTGTAAGGGCAGGCAAGGACCGTCTTTCAGTCGTGAGAAGGATTACTCACAAGTGGAAGAAAACATTTAGGAGCGTTTCCAGTCTTCCTAGGGACTCAGTTAGCAAATGAAATGCTACGGTTCATGGAGACACATGAACCGAAATTGGACCGCAGGATCTTTCCATGTTTTAGTCACAGAGTTCACAATGAACCAATGAACTCCTCTATACCCCAAACTATCATAGAGTCCAATGCAGTCATCTGTCTGACAGTTAGGCTAGATAAGCTAAGCTAGACTAAGCTAATTAGATAGACGAGATGAGTTCAGCTGTGTGTCCACGTGGATCTGTTTTTTTGGGAGACCAGATAACACACACCCAGAGTGGAAAAATTAAAAAATGCCGTTTTCATGTGTCAGTGTGTACCCCCGAGCTGTCTCTTTTGAGACGATGATGTCGTAGCTCTATCTCTCTATGTATCCCGAATGCGCTTTTCTTTCACAAATAAAAACTTTCACCAATAAACATGGCGCCGTTCGCTGTTGTTTGGCGTTCTTCGCATCGTTCTGCGACACTGTTGCAGCACCACCGACTGGCCCAGCAGAGGTACTACAGCGTCTTCTATTGTGCTAGATCACCGGCCGTATGGACGAGCGTTTTTTTTTCCTCAATCGTTTACAAAAACTGACCATGTTTGCAATGACACAATTCCCCTACAATGGTAGGACGGGTTGATTAAACAATACCGAAGACAACATCTAATCACGATTGCAACTAACGGTCTTTCAACAATTATTTAGTTTTTCCTATAAATGTATAGTCTCTGGCTGAGTGGAAGCTGTGTTAGCTAACAAGCGTTCAGATGCTAAAGACAGGGGGGCTAGCATAACAGGAAACACAGCTATCGTACTTATCACCACCAAATGTGGTACACTTGAAAACAACACAAAAAAAGCTAACACAAAAAAAAGGTCATGTTTTTTTCTCCCCAACATTTCAAAGTAGAAAATTCAAGTGCAATTAATGTTCCAAATATTAGTTAAATCACATACATTTCTCTCTAAAGTAACACTTTGTCGCTTCTAGGTAGTTTATCTCTTCTTGTTATATATATATTCTTTTTTTTCATAAAAAGAAAAAAACCAAATTGGTGTTATCTGTTCATGTGCTAAGATGGATGAAGCACAGGCTGAGGTGGAATTGCTGGGATGTAATTAATTCATTTGTCACATTTAAGTACTTTAAGCGCATCGGCTCACCAGCCCAAAGTGATGAATGCTGTAGGAAAACACCCGTGCACTCTCGTTGTGGGTCAGTTCATAATGACGCATCATGACTCTATGATTGGATGTGTCCGTGCATCGCTCAGACACATCCCAACGTTCGGAAACGACATGACAACATAACAGAAGACAGAGCAAAGCATTGCTAACACTAAACGACCGTGGAGGAGTTTGGAGGTAGAGGGCAAAAACGTAAGAAAATAAAGATTGATGGACACAGCAGCAGCTGATATTGATTAGCTAATACAAGCCTGTTGTTATTGCTAATAATTCAGTATTAATATTATTCTATTAGAACCACTCTATAGTAAAACAGACTGTATAATGAAAGCTTAATTACATATTTCAAAGAGACCGTGACAATGCTTAAAGGGATAGCTTGGATTTTTTTTTTTTGAAGATATTCCAAATGTTATTACTCTTACCCATGATAGTTACAGTAATATGAATATGTCATATTGCAGTGAGTTTGAAAGAAATAACTAAGGAAGACTAATAGCTACCCAGATGGAGCCCATGTTTAAGCTGTTTAAAGATACTCATATCTCGTTGAGTACAATGCCATGTTAGCGGATATTAACCTTTCTTTGTTAGGTCTAACAGGTATAGACCTGTAGCTGAAGTTACATAGGATCAGACTGTATCAATCCACCAAACCAGCTGATCATGTTAGCAAGAGTAATAATTACCCCAAATTATTTTAGATCTCGCCTGGAAGAGCACAGGCGAGATCTAAAATGCTTACATTTTTTTTGAGAAAATCCATTGAGAAATACAGATAAATATAAAGAATTTTAAATGATTAGAGTTAAACGTAAGATTTAAAGGGATCTGCAAATTCACTTCGTAATATCTAAATAATGACCTTTTTTCTTTTTTTTTTTTATTGTTGTTTTAACACAGACACAATTTGATGCCATGCACTAATACTTAGTAAGTAGGAACCAATTATCCATAATTACCTTCAGTTCTGATAGTTAGACTTGAGCCTCTCTCCCAGGAGCAAATGGATGTAGAACAAACGGATAAATAACAGCAAACAGAGCAAACTAATGCAGCATCAATCTGAAACAGCCTATTTAAAGTTTAAAGTACTTAGACAGAAGTAGTGCTAAACAGCAACAAACCAAACAACAGCCTTTTTGGGAATGTGGACTCTTAGTATTGGGTTCTGTAATGTTCAAACGAATAGTTTCAATTTGAGTTGTTGTCTCACAGGTATTCCAGAGCTGTAAGCCTTCTGCAAGAGAGAATTCACACAGTAACGCAATCTCCACTACTTGCCACGATTTGCACTGACTAACTGGATTCACAAAGCAGTTTGCACTAAATACATGCAACTGATTGAGAAATGATCCTTTTTTTGTTTTTTTATCTTATCAGCAGGCAGTTCTTATCATTTCAATTAAAGGAGAACTCTAGGTTGTGACCTGACAAGACAAAACTTCAGCAACATTTGTCTGGAGGAACAAGTCACAGTGGTGTTTTTCACATCAAGACGTTGTAGTAAAAAAAAAAAAAAAAAATTATACATTCCTTTAATTGATTCATTTGATGATGGTAATATTTTATATGTATTCCATGCAAATATACTACACATGTATTGTAACTATAAAAGTGAGAATAAGAAAGAAAGGCTTGTGCGTAAATACGACTTGCCAGTTTCCACCTTAATAAAAATAAAAAGAGCAGATATTTCAGTATTCAAGGGTACCAAACAGATGCTCTGGTTGCAAATGAGAGAAATATACATAAATATGAGAAGGTTTTCCCTTAAATGCATTCATAATGGCTCAACTAAATGTGTGTAAACTGCTTCAGAGATGATCAGCATCTCCCTGACGCTGACCAAACAGGTGTGAGTTTGCAGAATTAAAGGCTCACACATACTCTTGCTTGCAAGCATTTAGCATTTGCGAATGGTTTTTCTTTCGTTTTCCACCAACTCATTGCAATCTGACATCCGTCTACTCCAGGAAAGCTGCTACTTTTCTCACAGAATGTCATTTCAAAAATCCAAGCTATCCCCTCTCAGTGACTTTACAACTGTACAACCTTTCAATGCGACATCTTTAGCCAGGAGCCAAAGCCAAAGAACGCCTTCCACAGCACAAACACAGCACAAGGAAGAAACAGCTAGCATGACTGCAATGGATGAAACTATCATTATTTGCGGAAACCTAAAGGTGGTCATAAAAACATATTTATGATCCAGACTATGCTATAGGTTATACTTTACACATTTTCTCTTTGCTTGAAAACCATGGATTCTTTTCCTTGCACTTCAGAATTATGTGCTTCTCTGTGTTAGTTTTTTTTTTTTTTTTTTTTTTTACACAAAATGCTGACATGCTAAAACGAAGGGCGAGGGGTGTGAATACTTTTTCTAAGAACTGTCTTTAGTAAAATCTTTTTTTTTGTTGTTTTAAGACATGGTAGTTTGAAAATGCTGAGGTATAATGTAGTAATTATACTAGCGTAAATCAATATCTACTTTACAAAATTTTTGGCCACCAATTTCCTTTTGCCTCCTGTTCATGTAGGCTAGCATATTGAGTAAATTGCTGTAAGGGTTGTTTCTATTGGACAATCATTTTTAGCTAGCAAGCTAGCGAGCTAGCTTAACTAACCAGCCAGCAAAGTAGCCAGCAAGCTATCTTGATCAAACTATCAGATCAAAACAAGCACATAAATTAATCAACAGTTTATGTTCATCGGGATTTGTGGAATAAAGATCATTTTAGACGAAGCGAGATGATCTTACTAAGATCAGCTGTTGAGTACACTATCACGACGTTTAGCTTCATTAACACTGTGCTTTCCATCCGTAGGACATTAATTAAAACTATAGATGTTTTTACATTGGTGTATTCAGGGTTATAACTCTCTTTGCTGAAATATAAGGAACAAATATATTACAAAATTAAATACTAATGCAAATTTCTACAACACAATAATTACTGGCCTCCAAAAACCGATACTTGTCAAACTTTGGATGTTTAAGTGTACAGTTACTATAAAGGGTGGGGGTTTACAGTTCTGTATTCAAGACGTTGAAAGGCATCATGTGACAACAGAGATCGAGGAACAGGTACAGAAAATCTGGATGTTTTTTTGCCACAAATTCGGCAAAATCCTGAATGCGGGCAGAAGATGACGAGGGATTCAGTGTTACATGAAGGTCGGAGGGTCTGGAATGACGCAGGATCACAAGGGACTAACAAGAAAGTGCAAGAAGATTTTCAGTCTAGCTGTATGGTCGCAGGAACCTGGTCACTTTGGACCGCAGCAGCTTGATGAAGGAGCGAGGGAACATCTCTTTGGACTCTGCACTTGTGTACTTAAAGTAATTCTGGGGGTGGGCGAGAACGTCAAACAGGGCTTTTATTAACTTCTTGTCCTGTCAAACAAAAGAGGCATAAACCATAAAAACTGCTGCACGTGGAAAGTTAGAGAATAGAAGGAGAGCATTGCATCATCTTTTCGGTACCTTGAGTATCTCCTGGTGGTTCTCAGATGCATAAAGTCTACCATCTCGCACTATGTCTTCTATCAGCTGCTGGTAGTCCTCTGCAACACGAAAGAATCAAAGGGAAACAGGTCAAATAGAGACTTTACCAGTGAAGTTGAGGAAGAAAGAAAACCAAAAGATCTCTCACTGGGGTGTTAAAGCCAACGACGCTAAAGCAGCTACAAACTCACCGTCATAGGTGACATATGGAACCTGGAAGCCTTTGCCACTGTTCCCCTCGTTCGACTTAAACTGGATCCAAAGTCTGCGAGAGCGAGAGGTAAAGGCTATGGGTCGCTCATACGTCTGACACGTCTCGTAGGTTGTGATGGAAGTGGGCACCGCTAGAGAAACAGCACAGAAACATTAAAGTCTGTGGGCTTTTGTTACAGGAGCATCTTTAACAAAACACCTTGAGCTCGGATAGAGATTATTTTTTCCCAGTATCTGTGTTTTCTGAAAAGGGCCAATATGGTATCTGTGGTTGAAGTGCCTCTTAGATGCCAACCAAGGCAGCTACAACCCAGGGTTGCTTGGGATTTGTTCACACTGTCCAACTTCAAAATTCCTTCAGGACTTCAACGTGACCCAGACTGTATGATCTGTTCTCACAACAGAATCGCACCAAAAAAGTCCAACAGAAGGACAGGAGATGGACATTGGCTCGCCTATAGAGTAAAGGGATAAGTTAAAACATGCATGTGTTGTTGAACGCAGCTATCCTCAACCCAAAAACCACGTACCAGAAAAAGAATTCCGTTTTTTTTTTGGTTTGGTCCTTGTGAGATAAGATATCTAGATAGAAAAATAGTTGAGTCTTTTAATTAGCAGGAAATTGAATCATGTGAATTGTTTTGAGTTTGATGTGGTCCCAGTTGAATCCACGTATCCAGTTTATGTCCATTGGATTTATATGATCTGGTTTAGGGAACTTGGACTTGTGATTCCTAATCCAGTATGACAACCAGGTGTATCAGCATCTTATGAGTGTTATTATGAGTGTTGTTTTTGCATGCTATTGGGGTAATCACACACTGGACACTGAACAGAGCGAGAAGATGATGAAGGAAAGGATACAGCTGGGGAAGTGCTCATACCTCGGCAGAAGAGCTGAGCTACTTTCTGTCACTTATATTAGTCATAGGTTGCCTTCAGTGGTTAGAATCTGTGATAGGTGTCCTGATTTCACCACAGATCACTAATTGAAACTCACAACCAGAGATTTTCTTATGATTCTTCATGACAAAACATTGTCATAGAAGGCCAGTAACCACACAGTGTGAACTCAACTCTTTGTAAGTGTGTTTTGGTTTTTCAGTTCGAGGATGGACTGTGCCACCAGATGGTATTTTCCAGAATACACAAAAAACACAGCAACTCTGGGATAGACTGAAACATTGGACAGGTTGTGCTGGAGTGTGCAAAGACAGAATGGATAACTGAACTTTAGCCAAGGAAAGTCAAGGTGATGCAAGTAAGTTGGACATTATTGATGAGGCATCCCATGCTACATGAGGCACCATGCCTCATTTGGTTCTGCAATGCTGGTTTGATTTTTGAATGCTTGCATGTGTGCAGGACATCGCTTTCTGATGAGACTGTTTTGTGGAAGCGGCTCGAGCGTTAGAACGAATTGTTTGACCCGAGTTTGTGAAGACGTGGATCAACTTTTTTATTGCATTCTTTAACTGTTTCTCTATTTACCACTCTTTCTCATGACCAGCACATCTCCACACTCATCTTCAATGGGAAGGAAGATCTCTGGCACCACAATGAGGATTCGTCTTTTGTGCGGTGGGATTATGGTCCAGACACAGTCCACATTGGATGGGTAATCTCCAGGGTAGTTTGGAGACTCGATGTAGCCGGTATAATCTCCCAGTTCCCCTCCGCACATCTGGTCTGAGGAGAGATTTAATCAAAACAACTTTGAAATAATACTTATTCCAGTACTGTGATGTATAGAACAAAAACATCTTGACTCACAAGAACAATATTAGATAAAACACAACATTACTTTTGCAGTGAGACACATTGGTGGCACCATCAAAGTCGGTCGTGGTGTTCCCAGGACAGTTGATGCAGTAGTTCTGGCCAAACTCAGACTGGTATGTCCCCGCAGGGCAGCGGATGCAACGGTGGGTACTGGAGTTGTAATAGTGTCCAGGAGCGCAGTGCACTGAAAAAGCAATGGCAGACAGATCATGGATTATGATACAGTAAATACATAAGCATCGAACCATACAGGTCAGGGAAAACATTCTGATCACCTGCCAAAGCAATCATCAGCCTGTCGGTGTACTCTACATCCACACAGCAAAATGTTTTAGTCAGGTTTGTGAAACCAGGAATCGGACTCAGCCCCTCTTTTGTCAACAGTTACCTTCAAGAACAGTTGCTGACAATTAACCGTGTGCGTCATCACCTCAAAGTTTCCCCGATTCCCTGGAACCCAATGAACCCAACATCAAAGTCTGGACCTCAGTGCGTGTCCAGCTTGTGCTGAAGCAGAAAGGTATTCCACTGGGCAACAAATCAGCCTTGCACCCCATCAAATACATAAACAAACTCCTACCTTCCTGTTGTTCCATGACATATTCTCCATGTCATGTCCTTCATCATACTCTTCATGCTCATACTTTCACTCAGAACCAACTTTATCCTCACGTTCTGCAGACTTTTTCTTTTTTTCTTAGTCTAAAGCAAAGCTGCCAACCAAAGTCCCTCTTCCTTCAACAATCTCTGTCTCCATGTCTCAGACTTGGAAATTTGTTATTCAATTCAAATTCAATTAAAAAAATACTTAATGCTCCATGTTTCTTGCAGTGGTTTTGAATCCTTTCTGTGTTGCTTTTTTGTGACAAATACATTTTGGAAATGGAACAAAAGGTTCAACCTTGATTTCTTTAGAATATCATATATTCTCTCGTCAGGTTTTGGGAGGTTTTATTCAAGTACTTATAGCAGAAAAACAGGATTGTGTTTTCAACCTCACTAATTAGGCCAGACATGGAATCTGCAGGAGATTGTTGTCACAAGCTTTTCCATTTTTTCTGGAACTCATTTGTTTGTTTTTATGTTTTAATTGCACATGATAAAAGCTGGAAGATGCTTTGAAATGATTCTATGTGGTTTAGTTTTCCACATGCTAATGACTGGACAGAGGAGAACGTGTTTACTGTTCACACTGTCTGCAAACATCCACCAGGGAGGAAACATGCAGTTTTCTATCAAATCTCTGGTTTGTAAAGAAATACAGACACAGAATGAAGCCTAACCTTTGGCCTCACAGTCCCTGAAGGTGACAGAAGCTTCATATTTGGTCATGAGGCCTCCTCCACACGGAAAGCACAGAACCCGGCCTGGTTCTGGCTGGTAGGAGCCCAGAGGACAGAGCTGGCAGGGCCGGAAGCCGTCAGTGGAAAACTGTCCTGCGGGACACTGACCTGTCAGGCAGACAAAACAAAACAAAACCCTGATTTACAGTCAGTCTTCCCGACTGGAAGTCGGGTGGTATTTAGGAATTTTTCACACCGCCGGACGTCACACTTGGGCATCACCAAGTTTTACAGCTGGAGCAGGGGCCAGGGACCTGCGGCTCCAGGGCCGCGTGTCACGCTTTAGACTCTGTAGTGTGGCTTTTAGTAACATTGTGAAAACAATAACAAAATGCTACTTTTAGCTTAGGCGCGTTCATGCAACACATGCACAGCATTTTCAAAAAGAAAAACTTGTTTAGTTTTTGTTTTTTGTTAATAGGTAACAAGCTATGTGCATTTTATGAGATCAATCTCTATAAAAACTGAATTTCCCATTGAAGAAAATCTATTGAACTTAAAAACAAAAGTGTTGGTTTATTTAATAAAATTTCCTGCAGATGTTATTATGGGAAACATCTATAGGAATATTTAGATTTTAAAGAGACATGTTCCTTTGAGGCTCTAAACAAATGCTGGAAAACATGGTTCTTATGGTTGCAAAGGTTCCCGCAACAGAAGTAGAGCAATGCCTGGATGTTAAACACCTAGTTGCCTGATTGTAATTTCTTGTCTTTAGTTCAGTTTATTTATGTTGAACAAAAGAGAAAAATGATCTCATGGCACATAAAGTGCTTTGTGGGAGTATTCAAACCCCTGGACACATTTCAGATATTAAAAAGTTATGGGAGACCAAAATTGCAACATTAATTTCATTTTCAGCTGCTGTGGTTCACTTTCACACTGAACTGTGTCAAACAAACCAAACCCTTTGAAAAGCCTGTTCTCCTCCTCGCCTCTGGGGGCGCTGCATCAAAAAAAAAACTGAAGTAAACGACACAAAAATCTTCAGGAAATGGAAACAAAAATGGAGTGGTGCCAGATTTTAGCCGTTATATGATTTCTCTTTTTTTTTTTTTGGTCCTGGTAGTGCTGACTCACGTGTTTAATTACCCAGAATTCCCTGCTCGATGGCCCACTTCCTGCTTTTGATCTGCTTAGTGTTCACATATGCATTCAAACAGTGTCAGAGTTCACTTCAGCATAAGTGACACCCAGGTTTGCATGAGGAACAGAATTCACTTCCATCAGAGTTTGATTACACATTCACACCTCCGTAAACGACACCAAACTTTCTAGACAACAAACTAGAACCGGACTGAACAGGCCCGTGAGGAATGCACCCTGTCTTATTAATCATATTTTTCTCTCCTGTTTCTTCATAGAAATATGACTAGATCTAATGAAAATGTTACCGAGACGATGAGGTTACCTCCACACTGAGACACGTTCTTGGCACCGGCGATGCCCTGTCCTTCAGTGCTGGGACACGGCTCACAGGAGAGCTGTCCCTCCATGTCCTGGTACGTTCCAGGAGGACACTGAACACACTGCTCCTGCTCTCCACTGTAAAATGTCCCTGCACCACAACTCACTGTGGATGAAAAGCACACCGGTTTAGTTCTCACCCAGGCACAGATCCAGTCAAGACAGATCCACGAAGTCCAGACCCACCACACTTCCCGTCCTGGAAGACCTGACCAGTGCTGCAGGTATCGGCTCCCTCTGGGATCCGGGACGGTTTCTGAGCCACTTCGTACTCGGTTCCAGAGAACTGGATGTAGAACTGCTGCTTGTTAATGGACTTCCTCAGTGTCCGCATGGCGATCTGGAGCTTCTGCCTCATCTTGTCCCGCACGCAATCCATGTTACACGAGTCTGAGGTAAAAACGTTACACTTAAGCGTGTCTTGAGCCTCTGCTGCATGTTTACGGTTTCATTTTTGGCAGGTTGTGAGAGAACTAAGAGAGAAAACAGCACCTGAGGCTTCCTCCTCTTTCATCTCCATCTCAAACTCCGCTGTGATGAGGGAAACCTCTTTGGACGGAGACTTGCGTCCTCTGCGCCGCTTCTTTGACGAGTCACACTTGAAGTTGACGAACGTTACCTGGCAGTCATCTGTGCAGGGGAACTGCCCTCCTGTCAGAGTGAAAACAGAGATCAGGAGGATGAAATTTGACTCCAATGCGATTTCTGCATCAGGGCACCTGAAGTGAGCAGAGATGTTCCTTACCTTGGATGTTCTGCCTGGTGGAGTCCTTGTGTTTCTCCTTGCTGCGGGGGCTCAGGTGACACTTGGCATCTTTGATCTTAAACTTGGCCTTCTGCTTGATGGGTGGGGCCAGCGGATCTGTGTTCATCCACATCAAAAACGAACACAAAGTGTGCTTAATGTCAGACCTGTGAAGACTTCCTATCAATTGATTTGTGATCAGGGCAGAGACATTTGTGCCCATTCAGAAAATGATCATGATTTCCGATGAGGTTTGAGTTTCTGTTCCCCTTTCTGGGCAGTGGTTTCTGAACTCACCTTCCTTGGATGTTCTGCCTAATTGGTGGTGTTAAAACATCTGACCCAACTCCGGGTCATGAAGAATGGCTCCAGAAATCAAATTCGATTTAAAACCATCGGCAATGGCTCATTTTGTTATTGCTACAGAGCTTTAAAAAGTTTACTGCTAATTATTAACAAGAACTGGGTGTGCAGGCTAGGATTTTCTACGCCTTCTGGCAAATTTACAAAGTTCCAAACTATACAGAACAGACTGGAACACACAGTGTGACTCAATGACCAGAATAACAGTCTATTGGAGAGTATTTGATTGCAGCTTCAATATTTTGTCGTCTTTAAGCCAAACTGTAGCTGAATTAGCAGTTTGCTTTATCTCCACACAGTCGTGTTTTTGACAGGCACTGAGCTTATCCAGCAGGATGGATCTCAACATGCTTTTACAGTTTTGACACAGACTGGGCTTATGTTGAACTATTATGAAAGTTGTATGCAATGTAATCTTCACACATTGAAAAAAAATAAGAGTTCGAATACACTATTAGTCTAAGGGTGCACCAATATATTGGCCCTCATTTCCTTTCGTTTGGGACGTTAGCGATCAGCTGATACTTAGGTGTGAAACATCATTAATCTTATCTACCTCTGCAAAGGTCTAAAAATCAAACCTGTCCTTTTTTTCCCTCTGGCTGACTGACGGACACGCCCACCAGGTCACATCTGAATGTGTGCAGTTAACTACAGTCACCCCACTGTGGCTCCATTGTCGCCCTATTCAGCGCCTTTTCAGACAAAACACAAAAAGAGTCGGTGTTGGGCAAAATCGGATTGGACAGGTGTGACTTTTTAAGGATCAGCGATGAGCCAGAAAACTGCGTCCGTACGCTAGTCATACCGTCTCCATGGAAATAAAACACATCTACGCAACCGATGCTCACAGTGGAAGGTCTAAAAAACCATGACCAAATCAGAGCACACCTTCTGGCTGCCGAATCGGGTTCTGCTGAAAATTATTATTTATAAGGAGAGAAACCACAGGCGCCATCAGCTGTGGTGGTGGCGGTATCATGCTGTGGGGATGCTTTCCTTCAGCAGGGACAGGGAAGCTGATCAGCGTCGATGGAGTGTAGAGATAATTACAGGGCAACAATTCAAGATATTAAAGTTTGTGGTCATAATGTGAGACTTTCACAAAACACTTTAGTTCCTGGATTTAATGCAACAGTGCAACGTGTTTAGGAGCATTACCAGGCTGGATGGGAACTCCACAGCTTAACGTGTAGTTCTCTGAGTCTGCAAGGAAGAAACACAAACATTAGACTTTAGTTAAAGAAAGAGGAATGATCATAATGAGAGTTTAGGGTTTGCGTAATGTTAGGGGATGATTGGTGGTGTTAAAACAAGTTTCATCCCTATTTTGTGCAAAAACAGACAGAGAGCCCAAAGGCTGACGTGTTTCCATCTGACCTTAACCTTGATTGTGAAATGAAAGCTGAAAAAAAAAAAAAAAAAGAGTTATTCATGATGTCTCTCTCCTCCAGTGCACAGGAACACACATGTACACATTTCAAGAAGGAAACGACAGATTGAAGCCTTCGAAAATCATAAAAAGCAAGCAGAATAAACAAGAGTCCAGTCTCTGTTAAGCCACAAGTATTTTACCTGGCTTTCACCTCTGTGATATTAAAACGGACTCCAACAAAACAAACACTTCACTTCACGCCTCGGAGCCATCTATCATTCTCACACTGCAGCTGCCAAGTCAAACCCAGCGAGGGCCACATTACGGAACGCCACCATCAAAGTATGTAATCATTTTGCAGATGTGTTAAGCGCTATCGCAGGAAAAGAGCCGGAGGTGTTAGCCAGAGCACTGGGATGGCTGGGGCTGACAGGACCCCATCCTGAGTGAATAACGCACCAGTCAGAGCACAGAGCTGGACGTTGAGCCCAGAAATACAGCTGGAAAAGCTGCAGCTGTCAGCTGATGCCACCAGAGGGCAGCACTCAATGGCAAACAAGTAGATGCCTTGATTAAAAATGTGAAAGAGGATTTCTATTAGATTTTCATACTATGATAACCTTATTAGATACAAAATGCAGTTTTCGACAGACCGTTTCATTTATTAAAGGAACAGATAATCAGTGAGTGAAAAATAGTCCAAGATGTCCAGGACTGGCCGTCCAGTCACTCTGAGAGCAGGCCGCAAAATGCAAAATGAAGTCAACAAAACCGCCACCAGACTTTTCTGCTGCTATATCAACTGCAGCAAGAGCTTGTTGATGATATGACTGAGAAAATATGTATAATCAGAAAATTTAAAGGGCCGGTATTGTATTTTCCAGGTACATTGTGCCATTTTATACCACAATCTACTAAAAAACGCAGTAGAAATGCTCTAGAAGATGTGACTTAGAAGAAACAGGACTTTTCTATTTAACTTCTTGAAATTGTCTCTTTAAGAAACTCCTGCTTTTTCTGACACTCTGCCTTCATCACAACGACGCTTTCCTTTCATGAACATCCGAATCGTTTTTACGACTGGAAGGCTCTGATTAGCCTCTCACAAGTTCATATAGTATCTGAACTCTGACCCCAACCCCTGTTGGAGTTGTAAAGCAGGAAGTTCAAACCATCTCTTTCCATTGATCATAATGGGAAAAGATCGTATCTCTGACTCCAACGTCTCCAGCCACGACTCTTTGAGTTACAGCTTGAATCATGTGAGTTACAGCCATATTTAATTTCCCTTTAGGATAAATAAATTACATTTGAGTTGAATTTGAATGGACAGCAACATAAATCCACTCGGTAACACATTCTCAATTTTGCCAGAGTAAACAGGACACAAGGAAATTGGTGCTTACTTCAGAGCTACTTTCAGTAGCTCAGATCATTTCAGAAGCAGGCAGCTGCTGCTCATCCTCAACGCTGCAGCAAAGTCCTTATGTCTCTCCTCTGGCCGGGTTTTTAAAAAGATTGATTTTAAATTCTTGTTCGGTGTCGGTCTGCAAGTGTTTCTATTTTTCCATCTGCAGCCTAAACGTTACTAATGTTTCAATGTTGCGTCATAATTCTCTGTTCTTTCTGGTCCTGAATGATCGACGGAAACTCTACCTGCGAGGAAGAGAGCGTTGGAGGGACAGGAGAGCGAGCAGACCTCTGCACCTCCGCTCTTAGTGCAGACCAGCTGGGCTCGCGGAGCAGGCTTTCCGTTGGGTAGACACTTCACAGCCTCTGAGGAGCACACCACACCACATCACACACCGGCAACGTCCAAACACGGAGGCCGGAGGCAGAGGGGTGGACGGGCCGGAGCCGGAGCTTACCGGTGCAGTCCTTCTTGTTCCAGTGGAGCTTCTGTCCCGGCGGACACACACACTCGTAGCTGCCCTGCGTGTTCATGCAGCCATACTCACAGCTGCCGTTGTTGATGCTGCACTCGTCGACATCTAATGCAGGAAAGCAGAGAGGAATCTGTGTCCTGGTCGTGGTCAGAGATGCAGGTCAACAACATCTCTGCACGGACACTCACCTCCGCAGTGTGTGAGGCCGTAGAGGATGTATCCCCTGTTGCACTGGCACTCAAAGCTGCCAGGATAGTTGATGCAGGTGTGGTCGCAGGTCCTCTCAAAGGAGCACTCGTCGATGTCTGAGGGAGGCCACACACACACACACACACGCACACGCACGCACGCACACACACACGCACAGCAACGGTTTTTTCACATTTTGTGCAAGTGCAACCGCAATCCGACACATGGTGCTTGAAATGTTTCACAAACAATCAAAAGCGTGGGGTTCTTTTAGTTTCCTCTGAGTGAATCCTTCATACAAGCAGCCTGTGTTGGTTGTGTGAAAGACACAACAGCTCAATTCAAAATCAACTAAATGTCATCATTAATAAATAATCCATCAAATGGGAAAAAAAAAAAAAAAAATAGAGGAAATAAAACCTTCCTTCCTGCCAGCAGTCAGTGTCGGTGATTTATGAAGGCAGCTGATTAGCAGCTGATTTTATTTAGGAATATCAGATTAAAGGGGGCTAAACACAAAAGCACACCACACTTCTGGCGTTACATGTGACATATTTCAAAACTATTTGTGATTTTCTTTCCACCTCACAATTCTGTGCTTTTTCATGTTGGTCTATCAAAAAATGCTGATAGTTTTTCCTTGAACTGTGTGAGTTCTAGTGAAATGAGACGCAAAGGCAAAGTGATAACGACTGACGTTAGATTTGATCTGTGGCGTCCAAACATTTTACATGAGGGCCAAAACTGAGAGATGAAACTGCTGAGCGGGCAAATTCATTAATTCTATAAATACTTAATTACAAGAGGGATCTGTAAATCAGTGCAGATCAAAGCATATATAAACAATCCTTAACAACTGCATTATTACAGAGGATTACAGTTTCCTATTTTTAGTAGGTTTTGGGCTAGAATATGTTTTTCAGGAGGGATTCAGTAATAAATTCTTGTTCATGCAGTAAACAAATTCAGTTTAAGGAGAAACGCCTTAAACTTAAAGAAGAATCTTTTTTTTTGTCACGCAGGATGTAAAATTATGGTCCTCTGACTATGACTTGTTAAAAAAGTACAAAGTTCCTCGCTGCGACTCTTCCTCTCAGTCTGTTTCCTCAAGATGACATCTAAAGATACTATCCATATGCTTTACTGTTACAATCTTTTTTGTCTGAAAGAGAAGATATTTTGATTTTAATGAGACATAAATCTCATTAAAAACAGTTTTAAAGTCTCGTTAGACTGACAAAACGTTCAATTTTTTTTGCAATTCCGTCATAGCGAGAACATTTTCTCTTTATTTTCAAGTGCTGGCAGGTAGACGCCTTCATAAAGTCCTGAACAAAACACAAGTCCAAAAAAAAGGCTGAAATATTCTGCTTCACTTGGAATTCAGGACGCAGTAAAAATCAAAACTTGCTCAAAGCAAGTCCCATAAAAGTGTAAGAACTAGTTATAATATTTGAATAAATGTTGAAATCTCAGTGGGATACAGTGGTGTCAGTAAACATGTTAATCTAACATGTTCTAATGGAGTCTGCAACTCAGAGGAAGTTGGTCTGGATCCTGGATGTTTGCTCTGCAAACAGTGAGAGGACGTCGGAACGGTTCGCCCGTGTGGTCGCAGCCAGTCGGACCAGAACGGTTTGCATAAACAGGAACGCCACACAGTAGTTCCTAACATACGTACAGTCATCCTAAAAAGAAAGTACACCTTTCATTTAGAAGGTTTTTACATATCAAGAAATAAACAAACACGATCTGGTCACAGCCATTCAACAGACACGCTGCCATCGCTGAGCAAAGGTGAAGCCAAAATGGAGAAACTGTGTGAAGAGCTAATGCCGGGTTCACGCCGCAAAATTGCCGGATGATTTTCCAACCCGAGACAATCAAAAATCTACCAAATAAAAGGTTTTGCTGCATAGCTCTTCTTCCTCTGGCCGCCTAAAACTGCAGTTTGTGGGCATCATGGTACATTCAGTGAAGGGACAGGGAACACTGAACGGAAATGTCAGTGGAAATGAAAAACATCCTGAAAAGACATCAATATTTCAGAGAAAGACCTTGCAAATATTTTATTTATAGAAACACAGCAGTTGTGAAACTGTTTTTTTTTTTTTTTCAGACAAAGATTTGCAAACATTTGGAATGGAAACGCAGCTATTGCTGGGTGAATTGAAATCTGTTGAAAATTTCTGGTGGGGTTTGAAAATGGCAGCTGCAGCACAAAAACCCAACAAGAGCTGGAGGCC
The DNA here is from genome assembly GCA_010277015.1 of Poeciliopsis turrubarensis. NCBI lineage: Eukaryota > Metazoa > Chordata > Actinopteri > Cyprinodontiformes > Poeciliidae > Poeciliopsis > Poeciliopsis turrubarensis. Next base: position 36,808 of record VMRN01000259.1, read on the forward strand.
TTTGGCTGTGAGGGGTGGGCTAAGATTAAGGAACACTACAGGCTTGGTAGATCCAGAGTACTAAAAATGCTCATCATAAAGGGGTTGAATAATTTGGCGACTTCAATAGTCAGTGAAGGTGTCACGTTACATTTACCCTCCCATGATGTTAGCTTGTTGCTCAGGAGGAGCACGGCAAATGTCACGGTCAGACAGCGGGTAAGCGGGGGCATTGTCCTATCAAAACGTCGGTTTCCAAAACCACAAATAAAACCTTGTAAAGCCGCCGACGAGGTCAGTGCAACCCCGTCGGACCGCACACTGTGAAGAACTGATGGGGCCCAAATGACCCCGCCTCTTAAGAACACGGAAGGCTTAAATTGTTCTTGTTTGATTGATTCACTGCAATCATCTGTCAGTTTGCACATTTTGCCCGTAAAGGTTTTTGTTGTTTGTTGTTTTTTGTTTCACAGCTGGGATTGAATCATTTTGGCTCCAGATGTCTGTGGATGGGAAAAACCTGGCAGCTATTGGCAGTGCGGCACATTGGCAGAGGTGTGCTTCTGCTAGCGACGCCATATCGGAGAGACGCTGTGATGTGGCTAACACCACTCAACACCACATACTTAAAGACTTCAAATATGCAACCAACGAAGCCTGGCTAACCCAACACATACACACACCGCTGTTTGTCTCAGAGTGTTTGTTTTGGGCGGAGCGTAGAAGAACCTTAGGGTTTTGGTGTTAGGAAAAATCATTTTGTGTTTGTCTGATCTGCCTCGCTTGCTGCGACTTGTAAGTAGGAATTTGCCTTTGGTCATGCAAACTTAGTGTGTTCAGAAAGCTTCCAGAGACATAACACACACCCAGAGAGGGAACTCACAGATGCATTAACAGCAGCTTGACCTTCCCCTACTGAAGCAGTAACTCTGCTTTGATTACATCAAACAATGCAGACAGTTCAATTTTCACAAATAAGATCATAAATAGCTGCAAAGCACTTGTAAGCTGGACAGAAGACCAGAATAAACTTTACTTGGAATGACAGCCAAAATGTCTTTCTGGACTAAACAGATTATTGGCAAAAAAAAAAAAAAAAAAAAAAAAAACAATGATAAAAAAAAGAGATGTCTGCTAACCTTTGCATGTTCGTTCATCAGTGAGAAGTTTGTATCCTTTCTGGCAGCTGCACTCGAAGGAGCCCACCGTGTTTCTGCAAAAGTGATCACAGCCTCCGTTGTTCTCCTCGCATTCGTCGATATCTGAGTTGATTTGGTCAGAAGGTCAAATCAGCAAAGATAATTAGGGACACATGAAAAAAGTCACACAAAAACTCACAAGAACACCAAAACTGGAGCACTCCATCCTATACATGAAAGGTTTGCCCATCAAGGATTAGCGGTTAACACATAGAGCGTATTTAGGACTGGAAACAGACAATACATTTTCACAAATAAAAATGTGAATAAAACAAAACAAGACATGGCGCTCACATTCAGCCTGCCTGAATAAATCTGTCCACCTCTGTGGAATTTAATTTCAGACAAATTCATGCACAAGTGTTAGGATATGTGTCAGGAACTCTTCAAATGCACACGAGTATTGGACAGATTTTTATAAAACATATCCTACTATTATTACTACTAATAATAATATTAAAAAGGGGGATGGAGTCGCCCTTAGGAGCTGTTTTTACTGACCACATGGTAGATCTGGTTTCTCCCAGCCTCCATAACTCTCCCTTTGTCTCATCCAGTTTAGCATTTTCTCACAAGTCCTTTCTCAGCTATTAAATCTTCGCCTCTTTGAATCATGGAGCCTTTATTATTTATGTCTGTTAAAACATTTTGCATTGAGAGAAGAACATTTGCTGAAGATTTAGAATGTCAGTAAGAAACAGGTAAAAAAAAAAAAAAAAGGAACAGAGAGAAAAGAGAGGCAGCAGCAAACAGGACAGAGGATAAATAGTCTGACAGATTAAACAGCCCAAGTCGTTTTTGATTGGTTCATTAAGTGATGGAAATTAGCAGTCAGGTGCTACAGAATAGGTTGAGCAGGATGCCAGAGAGATGGGAAAGAGGGCAGAAGTAAATAGTAAATGGCCGATGGATGAACTTATATAGCTCTTTTTCTGGTGTCAAAGGACTTGACACCAGAGCCACATTCACTCATTTTAACGCATTTATACATCTTTGTGTAAGTGGGAGTAAGTGTCTTGGCCAGTCACTGTCACATTGATATGTGACAGGAGGAAACCGGAAGGCGATTCCTCTACTGAGCCGCAGTTGACCCAGTCCAAGCAGAAACAGTGATAAGCAGGGAGGGAACCGGAAAACACGAGAGGAAAGAGGAACTTAGATGATACTAAAAGGGAAGAAAATGGATGTAAGAGAGAAGGAATGGTGACTAAAACTAGAGCAGGAAAACTGTCAGTAGAAACGTCTGGTAATCTGTTTTTTTTTTTTTTTTTTGTTTTGATCACCGGTTTGGGGACTTTTGGATTTCATTTGGTTCCCATTTTGCACATGTTCAATAACTAACCAAGTGAGTGTGCGCCCCCAAGTGGGCAAATAAAGATCAGCTGAAGTAATGGAGAACTAGTTTGAGCTGCTCTGACTGAACAGATGATTTGGATCTTCATCAGTGTAGACAGAGTGTCTGCATAGTGGAACATGAGATTCAGAAATGTTATAATTGGGTTATTACAGCATTTATGATGATTCTGGAGCTGTGGTGTGGAGTTCAAATATCCCAGAGGGTACTGGAAACTCAGAGGCTATTTTGAAGGTTTCAGCTAATTAACCATAAAAGCACTTTCTATATTTGAGGCCATTTCTAATGATTTTGTCTGTGTTGCTCCTGTTCATGTCTTTGCTATTTGTATTTGTTATTTCATGTTTTACCTGAAGTACAGTCTGTTCCAAAGGATTTTATTCCAGTCATTAACGTGCTTCTGTTGTTTCCTGAGGCTGAGAGGGACAGCTGTTTTTTCAGCTTCAGGATAAAAGTGCAAATGCGTCACTTTTGAGTTAGGAAGTCTAGAAATGATAAAACTAATGGTTAATTCATTTCTACGAAATCCAAAAATTAGGGGGCGGAGGGGAACAAACACCATTCCACAGTGCTTGCTTGCTAGCCGTGTTGTTTTCACTCCAGCACGTCTGTAAAACCAGTGAACACAACACTGAGCTTACCCACGACAGACAGACACGGCTTTTTAATTACCTTCCTCGCTGAAAACACTGGCAGAATCACAGCATCTGCCCACACTTAAGGGGCACTCTGAGGGTGGCTATGGGTAGATAATTACCCTTAATGAAGCTTAAATGTTCCTTGAGCCTAAGTAAATACATTAAGCTAGAGCAAGTCTTGAAATGAAAAAGTCTGCAATGAAGAAAAGGAGGACAGATAAACGCAAGTCAGTCCTCCTGAAGTTACAATACGATCTAAGTTTTTGTCACCATTCAGTCCGATAAGGACAGACTTTGTTCTATAAAATAGTTAAGTGGGTTTATTAAACCCATACAGAGATGAGAGATGTTCATACATTAAGAAGGCTATCAGTTGTAATCAGAGGCCTTCAGACAAAAAAGCATGTAAGGCAAACACAGTGGAGAGAATAAATGTTTCATACAGCATTGATTTTTCAAGTTTTCCCACTTGTAAAGAATAGAGAAATCTGTCAGTTTCATAATAAGTACACCAGAACCGTGAAAGACAGAATATATGAAGATCAAGCCAAACAATTGTTGTTTTGGCATTTCAGTGTTTCAGTATTTTATCGCCAACCAACACAAATTGTGCCTCTCACAGAGCTGGTCGGTCTTTAGGAAGCTCTCTCATCCTTCATTAACTGGATTATTACAGGTTGGGATTTTCATCGTAGTTTAGTTTTGTTAACTTTGGCACATTGACACACAAAAACGGGAAAAGCAGAAATTCTATTTCGGACGCCAGTTTATAGATTTAATTGTTGATTCAATTTCAAAACTAAAGTCAGAAAACAAAGCCAGTCAGGCGCCTTAAAAGAACGGATGAGTTGCACTTATTGCTGGCGTTAGATTTATACTGAAAAAGTTTAATTAAGTCTGAGTTTCATATTGTGCAATATTGGTATTAGAGTGGAATTATGTGATTCGTCTGACTGTAAGATGCTGCATGATGTTTGTTTCTGTGTCAGTTAATCAAATGGCTTCACTCACTAACTGCTGATGCAGGAGAGGTTATGAATCAAAAACGTTTACTGTTATTAGTTTAACGATTAGTTAGTAAAATAAAACAATGAGTGAAATCAGTGTGCGCACAAGAACGGATTCATTCATGCTTCTTTTCTTTTTTAACAAAGAAACATCTGGATGGCCAAAGGCAATGTGGAACTTTAATGAGGATGTCCTTAATTAAAGCAAAGACATTTCACACGAGACTGCATCCGGAGAGTGTGTTGGGGCAAAAAATTAAAAAAAAAAACAAAAAAAAAACGTAAATAATTTCATAAGTGGTCAGCCGAAAGCAAAAGATGCTGCGAAGAGCACCCTCCCTTCCGGATCTGTCTCAATGCATCAGAAATGTTCTGGAGTGGTTAATGAGCGAGGTTTTCTTTCAACTCAACGTTTGGGAAGGAAAAATGGAAAGAAAGAAAATGCGAGGTGAAACAAAAACAAATCAGGTTCTTCTCACTTCGGCCCCATGCAGACTCCCGAACTGGAATGTGCACCGAACACAAATACAGAACAAATTGCGTAAAGCTAAGAAAATCTGCTCAGTTTTTGCAAATATTTACAGAAAGAAGCAATTAAATGGAAAAGATTTGCAGAAACCCGAACCTCCACAAATAATTGGGGACAGAGCATGGGGATCTGGTTCCGTTGGAGAGTGTTGGTTTTCTTTGCAGGGTGTTGTCAGTGGAGAGGACAGACATCAGGCTGAGAAGACGTGTGTATTTACTCGGGTATTAAATGACCGCAGCGCAGAAACAAACACTCCATGGCTGCATGTGGGCTGAAGGAAAACTGTGTTTTGCATAACAATGATGTGTGATGAGAGGCTGAGCTGCAGCTCCTCTGAACAGCTCCATGCGTTACTGTCTCATTTAACTCAGCCTGCTCACCACACAGGGAGGCCCACGGATTCACAGCTGCTGTCTCTTGGTTGTACGTCGAACACTTGTAGAGATACGTGTGTAAAAACAGCTTGAATCGGATTTAAAATGGTTGAAGATTTCATATTGCACTCTATTTAAAATCTTGGCCTAATCCTGATTCCAGCTTGAGGTACAAGAAGCTCTGACCTTGGATCAAACAGAAATAAATAAACTGCATGACCTCTTACCTGAAGATATTTATTGGAGTTATATTACCCATTTCCACGCAGCAGTTTGAAGTAGACTACTTTTAAATAACTGACAGTTATTGTAGGTACAAAGAGACCCTGATGACATGTTATGTGCTTAGAGACCTCTGGTCGACGGGTGTTGTACACAGAACAGGCAGGATAAATGTACTGAACTAACAGAAGGATTTTCTTGTCATGCTGATCATTCGCAGAACTTTTACACTCCATCGGCCCACAGTCACACAGCACCGGGCCCCTTGGGGCTAAGCGCCCAACGGTTCACCGTTTGGTCTGAGCAGCCAAAATGTCAATTTGAAATATTCACATACTCACAAAATAAATGTCTTTTAATTCATATTTTTTCGCAACTGAAGTTAACATTGTTATTTGATTGTGCTATAAAATGGCACCGTGTGGCTGGAAAATACACAGCACTGTCCCTTTAAGGTGGCTGTAAAAATGTGCAGTCTTTTTTTTTTTTTTACGTTTGCATAATAGATTGAGTTTATTCAGTCCTGGCTTTGCTGGCCACTTCCAGATCAGCAGCTAGAAAGTCTAAACTTGCCTCAGTGGCTCAGTTCAGAAGGCCGCGTGGAGTCGCAGGGTTTTGATGGATTTTGAGGCCGAAGCCTTTCCTGACGGTCAGAGCTGATGTGACGAGGCCTTTAACTTCCATCTGGTGGGACAATGCGTTTGAGTGCATTATCAGGTCTTTTCAGGTAAATGTGGCACGCAACCCAGTGAGGACATGTCAACAGTGCCAATCCAGTTCTTCTGTTTTTTTTTTTTTGTTGTTTTTTTTTTTTTTACCGACCACACACTGTTCTCAGAAGCAGCCAGAAACTCACGTGCACACATCTAACCTTTCATGAACTTCACCGAGAACAAAACCCAAACCACCATGTAATGTAATGAGTGTTAACGATCCCGCCGTTACAGGGGCGCGCACGCACACACACACACACACACACACACACACACACACACACACACA
>VMRN01000259.1:43211-84066 GCA_010277015.1 Poeciliopsis turrubarensis
CACGCACACATGCACACGCACACACACACACGCACACACACGCACACGCACGCACGCACACGCACACGCACACACACACACACACACGCACACGCCCGACAGTGCGATCTGACCTCGCTCCGATGCACACCTCCTAATCAAACATCTGGAAACCGTTAACAACATCTTCTCTCTAGCCTCTCTTTAACCCAGCTGCTGGTATGAGAGCCTGTAATGAGACGTCTCCTCGGGTTGGCGCGTCTGTCATCGAGAGGAGCTGAACGGCCTTGTCTGTCAGCGCGGATGAAAGAGTGTTTATCACACTGGTGGGTTTTAAACATGCCCTGCATAGTTTATATTGAAACAATTATGATAGACAGGCAGGACAGGGCACATCCTGTTGGCATCAGAGTGCGGCTGATGAAACCACGGGGAGAGACGACGGAAGACTGCAGTCTGTCACTGGGGAGCAACTTGGTGCCACATCGGCTTGGACCACCGTCGAAGGAGGCACTCAACTTACGCTGAAGTGGAAATTTCAGCACACTATACTTTTGAAACCAGATATTTACATGCTCTCTAGGAAAGAAAAGACTTGTTCTTACTGTCTGACCTTAAATCAGAATGAAATCCCTGTTTAGGTCTGTTCAAATCATCTAAATTATTTGTGTGTACATGCTGGTGTTACGAGTGGAAAAGAAAACTGCGTAATTCTCTAAAGTTTTGAACTCAGACACACTTTCCCGGTAGTCGGTAGCATTTCCTTTGAAACTATCAAGTCAACACTTCGTGAATCCAGATCATTTGACCTCCAAGTTTCTGGAATTTTGATCCGTTGATGAAGGAATAACTGGAGATGGAGCTGAATCCGGTTTGCATGCCTCCTTTTACCCCCCATTTACTGTCTGCCAATACATTGTCATAGCCAATCAAAAACATTGACTTTGTTGCCTTTAAGCCATTTGACAAGACTTTGTTGTACTGAAATTTCATGTCTGCCTTCAACTGAGATCTTTTGGTATATTAATATCATGTATTTCCCTTGTGATATGACCTCTACTGCAGCAAAATACCTCCACAGTATGATGCTGCCACTCCCATGCTTCATAGTTGTGAGTGTTGTCAGGCTTTCAAGAGTCCACCTATTTCCTGAAGCCTTTATGGCCGAACTCTTCGGGTTCAGCTTCACCACACCACAGGACAGGTCTCCAAATTTTCAAGATGCTGTTGGAAAAATGGCTCTTTCTTGCTGAGTGATCTTAAGGACTCTGAAATCAGATCCCATGACGGAAATCACAGTATTTTGTTCTCCGCTGCTCTTTCTTCTCACAACCTTCCTTGAGAACATTTCGCCTCTTTCCACATGCAATGATACTGAATGATTGGTCTGATTTTCATGGGCGTGTTTGTTTACGCGTCGGGACAGCAGAGCTGTCTCGCTCTGACTACTCGACTTCCAGAAGCCGGTTGACATATTTAGAAGAGCAATTGTCCGAGGCTGTAAGAAAGAACGCACTGTTCGACCAAAACTCTGAAATGCTCCTGCTCTGGTCCGATCCAGAGGGCAATCGTCCCACCACAACATCTGTTATGTTTTTATTTTTATTTTATTTCCAATAACACGGAAAATAAAATGAGACGTTCCAGCTCGTCAATCATCATTTCTTCCGCCTCTGAGCTTGTGAACTCGTGATAGTCATTCTCTCTGCCATCCTCTAGACTCCAGAGATTCTTGTGCAAAGATGCACTTCTCATAGCATGAAGAACACAGCCGTCACCATCTCCATCCATCATGACTCTTTGAAAAATCATGGGTAGTTGGTGGTTTTGCATTTTCCTTTGGGATTAATAAAGCATTATGAAGCTGAAATTCAGTTGTTTTGAATATAGCGGATACTCTTGTTTCCCACCTAATGACGTACAGGCAACTCCTGAGATTAAACCACTGTGTTTTATCCAACTTGAAGACTGGACTTTAACTGGACCACTGTAAAGCCCTGACGATTCCTGAAGAATGGAGTCAGTCTCGCAATGAATCTACAAAAGCCTCTGACTGAAGATCTGCAAGTCATGAAGTTCATTCAGATCATTTTCAAACCCAAGTAAAGTCAGACTCCTTGCAGGGGAAAGTGGTATTGTCGTATCTCGATAATGACTGATCATCATTATGATTGTGTTCCAGTACGGAAAACCCAATAGGAAGCAAAGCTGTGAGGTCAGTGTGTAAGCTGATGGTGACGGTGGTGGTCTTGCAGACTTTGTACACGTTGACAGATCAATGTGCACTGCCTGGGCCATGACTCTACTCCTGAGGAGCAGACTGAGGACGCCTGAGGGGGCGAGGCACAGCTGGCCTGAACTCATATCCATCTTCTCTACTCAACTCAAGCCCAATTGAAGGCACTCCGTCTGTAAATGCTGGCTTCCACTACGGCAAAACATGACCAGAGGACATTTTGGAGCACACAGAGACATTTTATCTCCACTAATACATAATGCAAATGCACGCAGTTTGACTCATCAGTTTAATTCAAATTCAATAAAAGAAATTTGATTTTTATCCCAACGGGAAAAGAAATGTTGGAACTCATATTTTCAAAGCATCTTCAAGGAGTTGCTAATGGAGCTCGCAGCAGTCAGCCTCGCAATGAATCTACAACAGCCTCTGACCGAAGATTCGCTGCATGACATTCTCACACCGGTCATGACACGCTGGCAGCTCAATGTCCAGGCAGCAGAGACAATGTTCCACTCTAAAACGTCCCGATGATTCCATCACTTGTTGGTACCGCTAATTCACTTCCTTTGCTTTTGCCGCTCCCCTTTAAATCTGTCTGGCCGTATAATGAAACATCCAGACAGAGAGTCGTTGCAGTCAGAGACTGGATTCTTGTCCGTTATGGTTTTCACTTCCTTCTGCTCTCTCTGCTCTGCATCCATTACGCCTTTTGCTGTTCAGTTATTATTTGAGCTTTTGTGATTCAGCTGCTCCAAATTGTAAAACACATATATACTTAGTTACCATGGTTACGTGTTGTGGCAACTGTCTGAAAGTGAGAGTAAAAGTCTCTCCATCCAGAAAGAGACAGAGGGAATAACTGTCCAAACATGCAACGATTCAACAAAAATAAATAAAAAGGATGAGAAGAAATTTATGAAAAGAACTAGTCAGAGTTAACAGAGCTACTCCAACTGTCACCAATTACTAATATTTTAGTAATTGAGTAACCTATCGATTACTCTTATGAATAATCAAGTAATTGGATTTTTTTTAATTATAAAATGAAATATTGGTAAATCTGGCATAACACCAGTGTTTCTATCTGATATCAATATCAACCAAGTTTCTCATTTTTGAGCATCCTTAACAATAGCTTTTCTGTAGTTTAGAAGACTAACCTGTAGCAATAATAGGCTCATTTTCTAAGTTAACCTGAAGAAAAGTTATACAAGAATCTGAAGTTATATTCAATTTAATAATAAAGAGGCAGGCTCACAAATACGCTTATAAACAATGTCTCTGCTCCAGCTTTCAGTTTATGCATTCATCTTCAGTCAGTTTAATAGATGTATTCTATTAAACTGCCGGTCAAGCTTTGGGTTTGACAATATGGAAAATGTCTGGAGTGGGGGTGCTTGGGGTAGGTGAACGAACGAATGGAGGAAATAGACCAGAGTGACAGACGAACTCAACCCATTTAATCCCACATTTTTCCTGCAAAATTAGTGCATGCATTTCCATCCCTGGACCTCCCTAATAATTCATGGCATTTATGAATTATTACATTTTAAGTTGGTTATGTTAGTGAAAATGTAGGTTTTATTCATGTGTCGTCTAAATCACACAAATGTGGCATGTTTATACGTATGAAAAAGAAGAAAAATTTTCTTTTTTTCATACGTAGTCTTCAAATATTTTGAAGACTCTTCAAAATATTTTTGAAGAGTCTTCAAAAATATTTTAGATACATAGAGATTCAATGCCTCATCCTGCAGATGCCATTAGTAGGTATATAAAATAAACAGCAAAGCAATCAGTACATAGCATAGTGCTGTCTATGCAATACGGGATATTTACGCCACTTTTGTTCATCACACTCAGAAACTTATGTACCAGCCATGTACCACCACAATGACTCTGACACCGATTATTGAGACCAGGATGATCTAAAATTTATTGTGCGGTTCGTCCGTAAAGCTGCACTTACACTGTAACTATCAACTACTCAGCTAAGTAATAAAAAATAAATTGACGAAGCTTTGAGGCAAGTAAATTTTCCTCGAGGAATTTTAATAATGGAGGTACTCGAATCATCCAAAGAATCATTTCAGCCCGACTTTTCTGCTCTTCCTTCTTTGCTCTTCATGTCAGTCAGTCCTCAAAGCTGTCAGTCAGCTCCTGCTGCCAGCGTTGAGCAAGCTCTGCACTGGTGGCACTATGAGTAGCAAACTCCCTTCATATCAAACATGCCTGGACATTATGGCACACTTTAGGTCTTACTTACTGCAATTGAAAATCTTGCTTTCATGTTCTCAAAAAGCCATAAAAAAAGTTCAAAAGGCTTCAATATTCTTAACATCAGTGGCACCACTGATGTTCCAAGTCATGTGAGAAAAGAGCTGCACCTCAATTGATGTGGACACAAACCCACACTGAAATACAATTAGTTTGCTGTAGTATCCTAATAAAGCTCTTGGTGCTGAAATCTCACGGATCTGAACCGCTCCGCCCGGTGATCTACCATCAACCCGAACCATCACTGCAAAAAAATATGCCAATTCTGCAAAACACGATTTTTTGTGTGTGTGCCAAATCATCTGACAAGGACTCCGCCTTCACTGCGGGACTGATGCACTCACAGAGTCTGCAGCTTGATGGCGCTGTTTGTATGACTGCGGTCATGTCTGCTGGGGGGGGTGAAGAGGGAGAAACAGACAGCGTGGGCCTCCCTGCTCAAACATCTCAAAGTTTGCCGACGCGTCGTCTGCCTGGCAGCCCTGAGACGGCTCCGGCTCCAAGGTTTCACACACCTACATGCCACATTCTCACACTACCTGACACTCATTTTGCAAACACACACTTCTCCCTCTCTCTCTCTCTCTCTCTCTCTCTCTCTCTCTCTCTCTCTCTCTCTCTTTCACTCTCATACACTCAGTATCATTGAATGTATAAGAGCACACATCTCCCATGAGGTATCCATATTCTGTGCTGATGTCACATGACCAACATGTACAGTCGCCATGGTGACTCGTCTAAGAACAAGTCGTGACATGTGGTTGGGTGGAAGTGTCCCAGTTGTCCAGCTTCCAATCCATGTGGAGGAGAGGAGGAAGCAGAGGTGGCCATGAATGAATGAGGGTACTGTAAGAGCTCTGACCGTCGGCCATGATGACATGCCGTTTGTTTGTCACCTCATCAAAAATAAACTCGATATTTTGTAAAGGTGTCAGGAGTATTTCATTTTGTTTTTCCAAGACTTGAATTCTACCCACAATCCAGTTACTTTAATAATCATAGGGATTTCTATATCGGTTTTTTTTTTCTCCTCCAACCTGGATGCTTAGAAAAACACATTACTGCCCATTTCCATCAACGGTTTTTTATGCGTAAAAATTCAAAATAATTTCCTCAATTACCGGCGCGTTATTTTTATGTTTACTTGAGATGCTTTTTGGTTAAGACACACCCGTTGTTTCAACTATTGAGATAAACACTTATTAACCTGTATAACAGAGTTTCAAGTAACCACAGATTTCAACTATTCACAGGCAGAAATGACCCTTGACCTCCACAAATACCGAGGATCCACTCTGTAACTGTTTCATTGTACAATGACTTTGGGCACCACTGGTTTAGAAAACAGCTGAAATCTTTTCCTGATCGGTTTGAGATGTTGAGGAACATCAGCGCCAAGGAGCGCAACTGAAGCCCGGCGGTGCCCAGTTCTACAGAACTCGCATACTACTCACATTAGACAGCCGATTTCACTTGTTACTAACCTTTGCAGGTTTTGCCATCTGGTTGCAGGGTGAATCCCACAGGGCAGCTGCAGCGGACCCCTGTAGCTGTGTCCTTACATGTCCGGTCGCAGCCCCCGTTGTTTACAGCGCAGCTCTCTGTAAAGGATTGAAGAGAAAGATGGAAGAACACAAATGACCTGTTCACACACACAGTTGGTTTCCATATCCTACCAAAGCATTGTGTAGCTATTGAAACTGGACATGATATGGGTGGTGACTAGGGCTGCACGATATTAGATGTTGTGATGACAATAATACTGGTAAATATTGATAATACCAGGTGTAGCGTGTGCCTCTCTTTCTAATATATTTGTTGTCATTTGTGGCTGTTATTTGTCCAGTGTGAGCGTTTGCTGAGTCTCATGGCTAAATGTTATATTAGCATAAAAACATACAGATAGCTTAAAATATATTAGCCAACAATTATTGCAATCTAGTCAGCCCTTTGCTGTATGAATATTGCACACACTGGCACTGCGACAACAATATATTTGCGACATATTGTGCAGTCCTAGTGGTGGCAAAGCTTCATGCGGGTAGAAGAATACCACAAACAACACGGAGGGATGCCCGCACATCCCAATGTGGTTCCTCATGTAGCTTTGTCCACACAGAGGCGAGGAAATGTCAGAGACATTTCAGTTGTCTTTTCAAGACAAATACCATCTGCTTATAAACCCTGACTGGAAAAGAAGTTCTTTATAACAGAGAATTATTCAACAGCACATGATCTTGTGCTGATGAGGCAGGGTGAAGAAAGGTTGGTCCAGCTTCCAAAAGTGAAAAGAAACCAATTAACTCGCACAAAACAGGACAGTTCAGGTGAGATAGTGAAACAATAAAGCTGCTATTGAGTCCGGGTTCTGCAGGACCTCTCGTGAAAAAATGTCCTTGTACATGGTGGAGATAATGTTTGCTGGGACTTGTGAATATTGCCTAAGCTGATCCTAAAGCAAACACAAGCTCATGGTAACTCTAGCTTAGCTACTAAGCTACTGTTGCTTTAGCAAAGCTCAGTCAGCCCCGACCCAACGGGCCTTCGGAATCGCTGAGGAGGCTGAAATTTGACATTGACTCATGTTTGTTGAAAGGGATTAATTAAAGCTATGCCTCTATAAAGAGGTTTTCCTTAGTAACTGCTCTGCTTTTGGTGGGCTTCACTTCATTTATTCAAGAGAAAATCCTGGTTTGAACAGAAGTTTGGAATTTTCTCATCAACTGTCAGATTCAAAACACACAATCCCAAAATCTAGTTTCCAAATCCAATCCCCCCTAGGAAGATCTTTTGGAATTTAGAGGGCTGTTGTGGAATAACAGCACCGTGTTATTTGGCAATGTTTCCCAAATTTTTGGCACCGTTCAATTAAAATGTCAAGAAGGCATATGCTTAAATTCATTAAAACCGGGAAGGAGAAAAACGCACTCGGGTTGTAAACATATCCATTGTTAGGAGTTAATGCAGAAGCGTAGAACTGAATATGCGCCACAAGTCAGCCACGATAGATGTTAAACATGTTTTTGCTCATGCACCCCCAGGATATCCTCTCACATCAGAGCATGTGAGAGCCTCCCTTGATTACTAATTTATAGTTTGTGTTTTTTTGTTTTTTTTTTTTTGTCACAGCTCAGATTGGTAAACTAACTTAAATGTCAAACTTATCCCAAAGAAAGGCAATGGGATTCCTAGATGATGGGCTGGAGAAAGATATTGCAAAAGGAGGAAGGAAAGACACTCCATCATCCAGGCAGCCTGTCTGCTAGGTGCTTTAGGGTATTAGCACCACCCTGTCCCCTTCCCCTTTCCACCTTCCAACTCAGGTTTCTGACAACTGTTTGCATATGTGCGTGTGAGCGCGTGCGTGCGTGTGTGTGCGTGTGCGAGTCAGTCTGCACTGTGTTGTGGGTCGACATGCCCCAACAAGCGTACATAATCAATAAGACTTTCTATGTGAGAGTAAAGGTGAATGTGTGGATTTCTTGTGTGTGTAGGTGGTGTTTATGGGTCAAAGTGATTTATACTGAGTACAGTGGGCCCTATCATTAGCTGAGGTAAGCTGAGTCCTGCAGAGCCCCCTCTCTGCGGACCACGCCCAGCCAAGCCCCAGGGCCAAGCTGAGCGTAGGAACAGAGACGAACCGCCTGGCCTGATTGATGTGCTGGACAAGCCTCTCACATCACCCTCAGCCTCCTTTTCCAAGACTCTCTAACAGCATATGTCTTACAGTCTGAGACTGGGTTTGAAATGGACCTTAGACTTTGGAGAGGTGCAGGGGGGGAAATATGTGTGTGGACACATTAAAAAAAATAAAAATGAAAAATCAACTTTTATTATCGGAAACATCCCAAACTCTTGAATTAAATTTGTGTCTATTGAGCAGTGTCAGACTGGACAGGAAGACGTCCTATCTCTGTCTCGTGAAGGGCCTGTCTGGACTGAAGGCTCTTTCTTTTATGCTCCCATGATGCATTCGAACAGGCTCAGATTTTTTTATCATTGTCAAGCCCTCATGCATTAAGTGTTTTTATTAAGTTGGCATTGTTGTTGGGTGATGAAGCCACAAAGCAGAAGTTCTGAATTGGATTTCAAATTCACAGGAAAGTTTCAGACAACATCAGACATTGTGGTGGTGAAACGGTGGAGAGGCTCCACCATTTCAGTCAATGCCTGCTATTCACTGACTAGACGTGAGCTATACTGAGCCACACTGAACCACACTGTTCCCATGACAACAGGTGACACTACTAGGGCTTTAACACATTCATTTTGATTAATTAATTACATAGATTATAACACGTAAAACATTTTGATGTAATTAATTGTTTCTCTTTCCTTCTTTCTTTCTTTCTTTCAGTTTTTTTTTTTTTTTAAATTGCAAAACACCCGAACTGTAACTTTTGTTTGTGTGTTTTTGGTCTGCCAGTAAATTTGACGCACCAGTGACAAACAATGGTGATAGATGATGAAGCTGCTTTTCTTGGATCACTGGGGGTTTATTGGTTGCTTCAAAAAAAAAAAAAAGATACAAAAAAAAATATATTATAAACTATTGTGAAGCTATTCAAGCCTGAAATAGCATCTCGATGCTAAACATGTAGCAGCAGTACGACCCCAAATGTGTAATGTGGACGCTGACATCATAACAGTGTCCACATTCTAAATAAAACTTTCTTCGGCAGATCCTTGAGTTATCAAGCAGCTCCCAAATTTAGTCTGAGGCAGACACTGCATTTAAGACTAGGGTTGAAAATGTCCTTTTTGATAAAGCTTGTAGTTCAACTATGCTGCATATTATCCCTGTAATACGGTGTGTTGCAATATTACAAAATCTCTATTTCAAGCAAAAAAAAAAAAAAAAGAAACACAAATGTTGAGTTTCCTGCAACTCAGACAGTCAACTATTATTCAGTCTCGGAATGATGTTCGGTATCATTCAATATCATTCCAAGGGTCTGTAGGACATTTGGACACATATCTCCACACAGGATCACAAAATACTTTTGCATTGGATTAATCAAAAGAGAAGTAAGTAAATGTCTTTTCAAATTCGTTTCACAGACTAGAGCTTGTGATGGATGTCATTTTTGTATGACACTTGAACAGAATGGTAAACAATTTTATGTAATTTACTACATTTTCAGAGTGCCTTCCAAAAACAAAATAAATCTGAAAACATCATGTTGTACTCCTACAAAGCCATCCGCACGGTTGGATGTTTTCCTTCATGTTTTTCTATGTGTGGGTCAGGCAGGGTCAGGCAGGCTGCTGTAGGACTAACTGACCACTTCTCCTTGACCTGCAACATTCTTCACCTGCTCTTCAATTCAGCATAATTTACTGGGTTTTCTTTCCCAACGTTTAATGTTATGTTCTCTGCTCTTTTTCCTCTCCACAGAAGCTCCGTCTCGTCTGGTGCTCTGTCAGCCGTGACCTCTTGCTCATATCTAAAATCGGGGACGTTCAACACGTTGGATTGTCTTGGCCCGATGTTGCAAAGTGTGTGTGATGTTCCCCGAGAACGCAGGCTGTCGAATGTGATATGACAAAACAATGTCATGGTGCAGCAGAAAGTCTGGTAGACGTTCGAGACACCTTCGCATTGTTTTTCTTTCGTCTTTAAACATAATCCACAAATATCGGCATGTTTATTTACTCTGAACTCCCGTTTAGTCTGGAGAGGTTTCGCGAGATTTGTGGGCTGGCATCTGAATGTTGGTGAGTGATTTTGGCTCGACATCACACACTGAACGACCAAACCTGTTAAAACTGGGATTGTCATTGTCATGCGTGTGGTCTCCCACGTTGCAAAAATCAACCGACAATTTCAAACTCCTGTTCTGTGAACCTGGCATTACTCCAACTTTGCCAATTTTATTCAAATTAAAACAGACAATAGATGAAGAAAATAAACTCGCATTAGCCTAACAGCAACTATTCATTTTGCAAATCTCAAACATGGTGATAAACATTTGAAGTGATCGTCGTTCTGCATAGATTCATACACATTGGCACCATTTGGTACCAATGTGGAAATGTTTTCAAGATGGTGGACTCTGTGATTCGCTGGTGGAAACAAAATCAGCCAATGCAGTTGAAGCTCGAGGGTTAGCATCAACTGGTGGGAAAAAGCTTCACTGAGATCATTATAAAGCCTGCTCTGAAGTAAGGGTGGAACAATTCAACCGACACATGAGACAAGATGTGTCTCGTGTCTCAGTTTTAGAGTCTGTGTATCAATGCACAGACTAAAACTGGTTGTTGCAATGCATCCAGTTCATCATAACAAGCTGGATGAAAACTGTGAGAACACAGAAAGTCTCCCTTCTGGAAGCAGGAAGAGTTGTTCTTACTTCAGGATCAGAAATCATAAACTGTGACACAAACGACTTCATCTCAGTGTATTCCATCCACATGTTGCCTGGTTCATATGTTTTGAAAGCTATGCTCACAAAACCAAACAACAACAAAAACCCAAATTGAATGATCCCAGTTTACAAAACCAAGTTTACCTTTGATCAGTTTTTATGCTATACAATGGAGAGTATATCATCAACAAAAACAAATCTTCTAAATAGTCTTTTAGTTTGCTGCAGATGAGAAGATCCAAAGCAAATGTCACCGTAGTGTCATTAGTGACTAAAGCTTTAACCAATCTAGGACCACTGACGCTGTTTAAACTGGTTTATTCCTAAATTGTCATTAACATAAGGGTATAAATTCCAGTCATTTATGTTTTGTACTAGTTGAGAATCGAGTTTTGGAACCTTGTAAAGGAAAATGGCAGAGAAATGATTCTTTGTCCATATGTAGGTGGGAATGTGTGGAAGTGAAAAAATCCATGGTATATAAATGTTGTGCATGCATATCAGAATGTGTACTTGTGATTCAATTTTATTGCGGTGTCGGGCATCGCAATAAAATTCATGTTTCTGCATCCATAGATAAGAATTTATGTATGTAAAAATTGATTTTACCAATTATTACACAAGTTTGATTTTTGAAAGGTTTGGTTAAAGATAAAAAAGCAACAAAACTTTGTTGCTTTTTTACTTGCATGTGAACTTGCATGTGAGTTTCAACTTGCAAATTTCAGTTATGACAAGATATTTCTTCCTTTCAGATGACTTTTTTTTTATTTTAAATCATGTTCGGCTACCATACTCTAAATCCTCTTATTTCTCTCATTTCCCGGAGTGCAGATCAGAAAAGTTACTATCCTTCCAATAGCAGCCCACCAGCTGAAATTTCTGAAGGCCACATATTCTTGAAAGGAGCTTTTTGTTTTCCTTTCCAACTGCTAGGCTTTAAGGATTTTTTTTTTTTTTTTTTTTTAGTAACGTCCACTAAATAACCACCACATAAAACGAGAGTTAAGTTAGTGGGCTTGTGTTTTTCTAATGTGGGAAGTTGGAAATTACTGCAAAAGAAAACAACGCAGAACATTTGCAGTAAGGTGTTGTGTTAGTGACTGGGAAACCATTAGTCTACCAAAACTTTGGTGACTAAGGTAAAAAGGGATTGCAAAAGGATAATGGTCTGTTTTAGTCTTTCTTCACAAACAGTTTTAATTACAGTTGTGTTCAATGGGGGACTCTTGGGTGGACACAGCGTGCACCAGAGGGTTTGAACAAAATAAAGATAGAAAAGAGGAGAACGAGAGGGAAACGGAGAGATGTGAACTCGGGAGGGTGTGGGGGGGGATACAAGCACAAGCGGCATGGCAACACATAGAAAGAGGAAGAAAAGAGTTACCCATATGTAGCCGCCGTTTCACCCGCTTGTCCACATCAGCTACTGACGTGGCATTGAACTCAGAGCTCTCAATTGCAGCCTCATCTTTCTCTAAAACACAAGTGACAAGGGGACAAACAGTGAGCAGCAGGTTAATGAGAAGCCCAATTGACCAGACCTTCAGCCCTAACTTTGGCGTCTGAGCAAAAAAAAAAAAAAAAAAAAAAGAAAAAACTAAAACCAAAGCCAAGAAGCAAGAAGCGATGAAGAGGCACCAAAATCCCTGTTAGAGTGTTAATCCCCAAACAGTCATCAATCCCCTGCAGCAAAAAAATAAAAAATAAAATAATGAAACGGATCAGGATCAGTAGCTTAATGAAGCAGTAGGAAGGCAAAACGGAGGAGAGGGGAAGAAGAAGGTTCCGGGCTTTAAAAAATTTTTATCAATTTTTTTTTGGAAGGCATCGGTTGGGGGTGAACATTTGGATTTTGATTCTGATCGTGACCTTGCTGTTGGCGATGGTGTTTAAATGTTCCATAACAAACAGCCACACATTTTTTCAGGCAATCGTTTCCTCATTTTAACATGTAAGAAAAGGAAGGGAGGAAAAAAAAAAAACAAAAAAAAAAACAAAAAAAAAAAAAGAGAAAAAAGGCGTCCGGCATTTCCGAGAGAAGCTGCTTTGAACGAGAGCGAGGAGATGGCCAGGGAAAATTGCACGATGATGCGAGAAAGAGCACAAGGGCGATGCGTGAGAGGGCAATTAGTACAGAGAGGACGCTCCGAGAGCAGAGAAATGACAAGGTGACAGAGGGACTGGAGAACACACAGGGGGGAAGAAGAAAAAAGTTTGAAGTCTCATCTTTACTTTACAATGGGGGGGAACATGGAGGGGTATATGATGGGTGCACACTGAAAAATTTTGGATGGATGGCATGCATAGAGACTCAGAAACGTTTTTAAATAAAAGAAAGGCGGGTGGTCTGGGGCAGTGCTGGTTGCCTGTTTGTCTATCGATCAAATCACAACCGGACCTAGCAGTCAATGCTTGATAAACCACATTCCCAAAAGCTGGACTGCAGCAGTGGAGGAAAAATGGCAACAGTGCAAATCAGAGTAAGTGGACTGATTGTGACTAAAGTGGCATGCATCCCTGCATTGGATGACGGGGCTGAGAGAAAGAGCCAGCCTTTAACTAGGCTTCAATCATTAAGGCCTGAATTAGCATCAGTCTATGAATGAGCGCCACTTGCTCCAAGGAGAAAGGCCTTTGATGTCTTATGGAGTTGGGGGGGGGGGGAAAGGGGCCAGCCACTGGGTACAATTAATGTCCCTTCCATTCCTCTCGCCCCACCTTGCTACCTTTTTCTCCAGTGCAAGTGAAGGATTCTCTGAAGCACACTCAGCAATGAATGGAGGCTTTCTGGTGCTCGGCTAACTGGGTGAAATGCGGTTGTGTGAATGTGTGATTGTTGAATCAAAAGCTGGTGCATACCAGCTTTTGAGTGTCTGCTGGCTGGAGTGTGTGAAAAAAAAAATCTGTCAGAGAGGGAGATAAAATGTAAGTGAGTGTGCATGTGTGTGTGTGTGTGTGTGTGTGTGTGTGCGTGCGTGTGCGCGCGTGTGTGTGTGTGTGTGTGTGTGTGCAAAAGGCCTGCAAGGGAAAAGTCCCAGCAGCAGTCTGTGGGACTAGGAGATGGTTGTGCGCCAGTAGAAAGGTAAGTTCTTTTAGGGACCCACAGCGGAGAAAATAAGTATTGAAAACATCAATGTTTTTCAAAGTAAACATATCTGTAACTGGGCTGTTGAAGTGAAATTCACACCAGATGTTTGGTAGCAACTCAAGTAACCCACACATACAAAGAGATCAACACTAATTCATCCTCTAAGTATCGAGACAAAGAGCTCCACAAAAGGCTTTAGAACAGGGGTGCCCAAAGTTGGTCCTTGAGGGCCGGCATCCTCCACGTTTTAGTTCTCTCCCTGGTGGTACCAACAACCTTTTCAGTATGTCAGTGTTCTTCTTAGGCCTTCTAACGAGCCATCATTTGATCCAGGTGCGTTGAACCAGGGAGAGAACTAAAACCAGCAGGATGTCGGCCCTCAGGGACCCACTTTGGGCACCCCTGCTTTAGAAAGACCACAAGTTTGAAGATGAGAACATTGTGGTGAGGCAGGCTTAATATAACTGAAGCAAGGATGAATTCAGAAATTTATGACATTCTTGATAAGAATGTGAAGATTAAAATAATGTAGACTTTTTAATTAAAAATGCCCTTAACCACACAGGCAGCGATGGAAAGTAAAGCTGGTAAGAGGACTCAGTCAGTCACTGACTTCAATTGGAAAGAACCAAATCTCAAAGATCACAGTGACTCTGAAATGGTCACTGAGATGAATGGATCAACATCCCACTGGAACAATGCATCAAACTAGTTTCTCCACAGA
The DNA here is from genome assembly GCA_010277015.1 of Poeciliopsis turrubarensis. Lineage (NCBI taxonomy): Eukaryota > Metazoa > Chordata > Actinopteri > Cyprinodontiformes > Poeciliidae > Poeciliopsis > Poeciliopsis turrubarensis. The sequence continues at coordinate 57,890 of VMRN01000259.1, forward strand.
AGAGATCCATTAACGTATCCATCCATCCACAGATTGTCGTTTGCTTAATCTGGGTCAGATTGTAGGGGCACAGAGGCCCAGACTTCCATCTCCAGATCCTTTAAGGGAAGCCCAAGGAGTTCCTAGACCAGAAGAGAAACATAGACTTCCAACATGTCCTTGGTCTCCTCATGGTGGGACATGGGCCTGGAACACCTCACCAGGGAGGCATCCAGCAGGCAACATAACCAGATGCCTGAATCACCTCATGACTAATTGATGTAAAGGAAGAGTGGCTCCACTCTTAGCCTCCTGGATGACCAAACCTCACATCCTGTCCTTAAGAGGGAGCCCAGACATCCTGTGGAGGAAACTCATTTCAACCACTTCTATCTGCAGTCTTGTTCTTTTGGTCACTGTCCAGAGTTTGTGACCACAGATGAGAGTAGGAATGTATCTCAACTGGTAATTCACCACACCAGACAGGTACAGCACTCAAATATTGCAACAATCTGTATGTTGACCTCCCACTCCATTCTCCTCTCATTTGTGAACACGATCCTGAGGCCTCCATTTGGGGTGGGAACTTATCCTTAACACGCTCAAAATCATGGTCTTGGGGTTGGAAGTGGTAATTCTCATCCCAATCCTTTCACATGTGACTGTGAACTGGTCCAGTGAAAGCTGTAGATCATAATCTAATGACCCAATGTCCCCCTCAACCCTTTGGTTGCCCCTAACAATTCTGTTCATCAAGGTTATGAACAAAATTGATGACAAAGCGTAACTTTGGCGGAGTCCAACTCTCAACAAAAACAAGTCTGACCAACTGCCAGCAATGAAGTCCAAGTACCACTGAGAAGCTTTCTAACTCCATCTGTGACTTCAGCCCCAGAGATCGGAGAGACTGAGCCAAAGTTTCTGCTTTCTCAGTGGAAGTGGGAGTGAGGAGGTCGTCAAAGTGTTCTTCCCACCCGCTCACAACATTCCAAGCCGAGGTTTGCAGCACACCATTCCCATAAAGGGTTTGATGGTGCACTACTGTCCTCTCCTGAGATGCCGGATGCTCAACCAAGTTGTTCTCCATCACCTCACCAAGCTCCTCCCAAACCCACATTTTGGCCTTGGCAACCACCGGAGCCGTAATCCTCTAGCAGCTGCTTCCAGAGTCTCACAGGCCGAAAAGGTCTGGCAGGACTCCTCTGACAGCTGACAGCATCCCTTACTGCAGGTATCTGCCATAGAATAGATGATTTTGAATAAATATCAGGGAGAGTGTCGAGTATTCATCCCCTCTTCATTCTACTTTACGTAATTACATTTTCTAGACTCATTTGTGTGGCTCTATTAACCCCTTAACGCATGTTGGCTCCACATCGGTGGCTTAAGATTTAGTTTCCAAGTTGACCAGTCAGAGTATAGAAAGAAAGAATACAGGCATGTCAAAGCAAGCTCAAATTGCTCTCTGGATATTATTGGCTCGGAAAAAACCATTTCATAACATTATTGGTCAAATGCACCAATCAATCAGGGGGGAGGGGTTATATGCTGCCCAATAAAAGCATCAAAATGGACACCAGCAGAGTTTAAACCTGTAAATCTCACCTCTGGAAAATACAATGGAAGAACGTGGGCTTTCCGTAGTGGGTTGAGGGGTTAAATGCATGGAGTACCTGAGTTTAGAACTGATGTGAATTTTACGTCAATAGCCCAAAAAAAACCCCCCGAAAACAACTGTAGCTGTGTTTAATACTTATTTTCCCTGCTGAATGCAGGATGAGTTGGAACAAAGAGTTAAACCACTCTACTGCTACAGCTAGTGAGGAAAATGGTAAAACCAATGCATTAAACAAAACACCAACAATAAAATTCTACTTTAAATATGCATTTAAAAAGGCAAATTGTAAAAGAAAAGGGAGAAAGAAACAAGGGAATCAACACAAATGCAGTGCAGGGACTCCAGCGCAGCTGGTTAACAAGCAACAAATGGATGGATTAGTAAAAGAGGGAACCAAATGAATGGTGTCACAAATGGCAGTGGACACATGCAGTAGGAATGGCAAATTATGACATGGGTGGGCAGTGCAAGCCCCTGCCTCTCTGTTCAGCTATACATTGCCGGCGGAAGGGAAGGAGGCATGGACGCCATCTTTGAGTTGGCAGTTGCTTGTCAGTTGGTTGCTACAGTTCTTGCACGGGATTTGCGTGGAGATGGCAAATGATGGAGTCAATGGGATGTCAGGTAAGGCTTGCTAAATCTAAGATCAGGCTGCAATTGAGATGTCTGTTTGGCCACAGATTCTAAGATGAGTCTCCTGACCCCCCAACCCATTTTTATGTCCTGAGGAATAGTCCTTCTACCCCTGAATTGGTTGTCACATGAATGTTCAGACAAGACAGGCAATCAGGTACTATCACCAGGAAGCAGGAAGCAAAAGAGGGAGCAGAGGGACAGAATCTGTGTAGAGAGTGTAATACAGGGTTGGGGGTTTAGGTGGGTCCAAAGAGCTAAAGGGTCCCTGGGACGACCAAGAGGCTCTTCTTTCATTAAAATATGAAGAAAGAGATAGGGAGAGAGAGACACGGTGAGGAACGACAGACATCAAACACTGGGAGTCAGAGCAAGGTTTCCTGCGCCCTTCTTCCGTAACGCAGACTTCCGCTGATGTGTTGCTTCCACTTCCTTAACGAGCTGAAAAGAAAAAGGGTTAGCAGCAGTCATATCCCACTGCCTCCTAGCCAGGGGCTGCAGAGGTGAGGGCCTGAGGCAAACTGTGAGAGACAGAAGACATAAAGACAAAGGGATGTCCTTGTGTTTTCCTTTGTATGGCTAAACTTCATTTGTATTACAAAAATGTTGAATTCTTATAATGCAAAACGTATTTGATATTTTGTTTGTCATCTGTACAACAGAGAACCGCAGATGTTTTCTTTTGTTCAGCATTAGCTTAACAAACATTGCTTTAATGAGTGAACTCATACTAACAGAAGTATTTATGATCCTTGTACTTATTCATGTTTTGTTATGGTATGAGCACAAACTTTGATGAATTTTATGTGATGGTCCAAGCATAAAGTAGTGCATAATTGTTCAAATCTGATATTTGTGTTGAAGAACTTCCCTCACTATAGTTATAGTCTTTCTGGATATCACTATATCCAGCTTTGGGAGTGGGAAATTCTTGCCCATTCTTTGCAAAATAGCAGACGCTGAGGGCAATTTCATGGCAAACATCAGTGCAACGTCAAGTTTTGCCACAATCACAAACAGACTTAAGTCTGGTCTGTGAAGGTGCCAATTCTGATACATACATTTTGTTGTAAAACCTTGTTGGGAGTATGCTCTCTATAGTTAGCTGCGTTTCCATCAACATTTTTTATGGGTATTTTTGAAATATCACATCTGAAAACATTGATGCCAAATTCAAAATGGCTTCCCCAGTTTTGCTAAAACGTTTGCCAGAGATGGGCTTTTCTGAGAAATGGTTAATACAATAAAGGGACACGGAAACACATTCGCCAAATAAGTTCTGAAGCAAACATTTACTTCACGTGACTGATCAGCTGTTTCTGCTGTTGGAACAGGATGTGACATTGCCAGTACCAGCTGCCCTGACACATCGTCCCTCTCTTAAGCCATCGCTATGGTTATACACCTTGGGAATTCCATACAATTTCAAAAATTGTACATGACTTGTACAGGTAGAAACGTGATTTGACTTCTCGCCCACAGGAGTGCGGAAAATGGAGGAATGCATGACTGCAGAATTCCATCCGACAATTCTGTCCGTCCATAAACAAGAGCAAATTGCAGTTGACAAAAATGTCATAAATGTCTTTCAAGAAATGTATTGTTTAGCATAGAAATGCAAGGAAAAAAAAAAATCACAACAGTTCCCACACTCTAATTATTGAATAAAAACAAACCCAAAATGGAAATGTTGTGTGTGAGAAAAAATTAGATGTGCTGTAAAAACCAACCACCACTGCGATGGGAGAGGAGTCGATCAGAGCCAGCAGGCGGCTGACGGTGTCAATTTAATATTTGCAAGTGTGATCAACACGGACTGAGCGGTTTCGTTCACTTCCTCCGCTGCCATCGCTAAAACTACAGGATGATTACAATTCTAAACTAACGCTATCGTTCACTGCTTCTCCTGTTCACTGATTGGCCTGGTCGTCAAGGATCCTTTAATCCAGTAGATTTTCTAACATCAGTAACTTTTACCCTAAAAACAAGAGGAGTTTTGGCAGTTTGGTGGTCTGGACCATACAGAAATATTTTAACACGATGCCAGAAAGGAAAGAAAATAAGAGAAGCAATCATTACTGCTCAACATTCTGGGAAGGGGGGGGGGGGGGGAGCAATTTCTTGTCTGCAGCTTTACTGGAAGAAATTTTATTCACAAGTGGAAAACATTTAAGGAAGCTGACACAATCCTTCCAGGATTCACTCTCAGGTCAGACTTAGAGAAAGAGCAAACAATACCAAGAGTGTGACGTCAGTCTTTACAGTAGTCTGTTAGCATTTTAAATGTTCAACATGATGTTGGTACAGTAAAAACAAGATGAAATTAGTATTGCTTGATTGGAAGGATTGCAAAGCTCTTCATTTGAAAAAAAATATTGACAGCATGACTAAAGTTTGTAAAGTTCCATCTGAATAGATCCCAGGACCTTTGGAGCAATATCATTTGGACAGGAGAGACTGAAGAAGAGTTGCTTCACAAGAAACCTATGGCTAATATGTGGTTAAAATTACAAGATGGCAAAAAGGAAATGATTAGGGTTGTTTTGGACGACTGGAAGCTTGTGGTCATTTTGCATCATAAACTCCTCTTAACACTCAAACACTCTACAGTTAAAAGTGAAGTCATCTGCATGGCATCACCCAAACTGCAAAGATTATGAAAAGGGACAATGACTGAAAGCACAGCAAATCTGCAACAGAATGGAGGCATGAAGAGAAGTATTCAAACTTCAACGAACAAAGAACTGTAGGAGCGAACAGAGGGCATGAATACCTTCATAATGATGTGAGAAATTATGTTAGAGTTACGAGAGGAGGATCAATCAACTCTTGAATCTTTAGCTATACTTATCCTTTTTTTTACACTCAACGTTTCCATTTTGGGTTCGTCTTTGTTTAATGACTGTGTTTAATGTATAATGTGTTTAATTGCATAGAGCAAATCATTTCTGTCACTGAAGAGAGAGAACGTTCTAGTGTGACAAGCAAAGCAGCGATTTAATTCAGAGTATGTGTTTGTTCCTTGAGGTTACAAAATATAAAATTACAAAATAAATGGTGGTGCCATTAATCCTCCACATTTTTTAAGCATTTGATGATACACACATGACAACCTGTTACTGGCACTGCAGACCCCTTCAGGCTTCACAAGCCTGTATCAGCAAGGAGGAGGTGAAGAAAGAGGTAAGGAAGGACATCCTCACTTACCTGGAACATTTCATTAATCTTCAACCAGTTATAAAGGCAAAATGAAAAAGTTTTTTCCTGGAACAAATATAACAAATATATTCAAATATCGGAACTATCCCTTTGGAAGACAAATTGTTGTCTTCTATTGTCTCCTCAGCGCTACGCCAGAATTATTGGCAGCACTAAGACCCGCCTCCTGGCTCTGATTGGTTGTTTGGTGCATTTCTACACATAGCACTAGGACCGCAAGGAGGAGACAGAGGAGCTAGATTTTTTTTCACAGATTGTCTGCCTCATATTACTCTGTCAGGATGTAGTGACAGTTTTAGCAAATGTGTAAAAAATGCTTTTCTAAAAGTTAACTAATGCAGCTTTCAGACAACTCCACCTGTGAGGTCTGTTTCACTGAGGAAATGTGTGCGCAGCGAGCTAGCTATCCAACCGGCTCAGGAGTATCCAAGCTAGCGGTTAGCTAAAAACAAAACTCAAAGTTGATTAAAGTTCCAGCTAAAAGCTTAAGAATGACAACCGCAGTGAAAATCATCCCAACATTTATAGAGCAATCTGTTTGGATGAAGAGTCACACTAATAAACATTCATGAAATCAGCTTGAAAAATCAAAGCAGCTCAGGTTTCAGGGTGAGATATAAAACTAGCATAAGTCAGGAACTGGAGCTTAACAAGCAGCAGCACTGTGCAGCACTGTGTTCCATCTGTGCTGCTTTTACTGTGTTGATTGGCAACATTCACTTGATAAATGTTCAAAATGTTATACTTGTTTGCTGATTCTCTTTGTTTTCACTGTGAGTTCGAAATTGAAATGCTACGATACCAGGCTAATGTGAGAACTTTCATAAACTTGGAAGCTGATCTGCTCATTTAACGTCATGAGTTCACATAATTTGGGAGGCCATGATGGCTGTCACTCACCGATGCAGGTCTTGCTGTCTGAATGCAGGGCGTACTTTTGGTGGCAGCCACAAACCGGCCCTGTGTCCGTATCTTCACATGTGTGCTGGCATCCTCCGTTTCCATAGTTACAAGTCACTAAAGCAAGGGCAAATTTCAATGTTACATTTTGCTCTGAGCCTGTGAGAAATGACATTGTGTTTCATTTTTGTTTTCTTGTGAAAATCAACACCACGGATCACACCTGTGTAGCGTTTCACTGATAAATTGTCAAACAAAAAACTCTTAACTTTGACCAAACAGTGAGAATTTATTTTCAGAAAGGTTCTGGAAACGTTTCAGTTTTGGACATACAAGGTTTCTGTCTGAATGAGAGACTTTTTTAGGAAAAAATAAAATAAAATAAATATATATATGTATAATTCCTTATATTTATGGAAAACAACAGAATGATGTAAAAAAAAAAAAAAAGTCAAGCAAGAACCAAAATGATTTTTCTGTTCTTTTGCATCAACATTTAAATACGCACATATTAAATAAAGTGGAGTCAGCCAAGAGCAGCTGGAGGACATCGGAGGGTAATTAAGTGAACTGTGCATTTCTTGGTTGGTTGAGCTCCTCATGCATCTCTCCCTCATCACTGTTTCTGTCCATACTTACAGACATTCTCAGTGTGCAGCAACAGCTGAACTGAGAGAAAGTCTCAACATATTATGTCACCCAGTCAGATTTAGGTAATATTTATGCCAGTGGTGGGAGTCCATTAACATTTTTTAATCGAGTTAATCTCAGGGTCTGTAGTTAATCAATCACAATTATTTAATTAATGAATGAAAATAAATGGGTTTTTATTCAAAATCCATTTATTGACCAAATTAGAAACATGTTCAATTCAAAAGGCCTTTTAGCAGCTAAATTAGTGAATAAACAGAATCCTGAGCTCAATAACAAAATAAGAGTTTTTAAGTCTGTTATTCAGGTTCTTCAGTCATCAGATTGGAGCAAAGTGTTATTCTATCCATTCATCCTTCCAGAGTTTCAGGAACTCCTGCTCATTCAGGGAACTTCTTCATAAATATGGAGTGTAGCCGCTGACATTACATTGGGAGCGTCTGTGCTGCTGCTACATGTTAGCATTAAGATGCTATTTTAGGCTGGAACAGCTTCACTGATGGGCCAAGCCAGAAACGTCTCTGTCATCCATTGATGTTGTTTGTCACTTTATGGGTGTACCAGGAACAAGCAAATACAAAGGTTCTGGCCAAGGTGGTGTGTGTGAACTACGAGAGTCGGTAGAAGCATATTCTACACATTCCAAGAAATGACTGTATTGGAAGCTCTTTGCTGCCATTTCTTAGTCAGAATTATGTCCAGGTTTTACCTTCCTTTGCCAATTTGCAGACTAAATACCTAAAGGTCTCTCTATCTTAAATGTGATGTTCAGCTTAATTCTGACTTCTCCTTCTGTAACTGTGAATAAAGTCAGGAAGATAGAGGGTAAAGTCTCATTTTGAAAAACAGGCAGAGCAGAACCACTCTGATGTGGTTCAAGCGTGAATGTGAACGCTAAACGGACTGGAGACCGCTCCAAAAGCAGGAAGCACAGGGCATTCTGGGTAAAGACACCCAAAACAAACACGTGAGTCTAGCACTGGCGTGAGAAATGGCTTGTACTCTTATCCCAAAGTCACAAGAGAAATCTAACAACCACTAAAATTTGACACCACTTCCGTTCTGTTAAGAAGGAAGTGAGAAAGGAAGTTGCTCAGCGTCTTCTTCAGACATTTTCATGACGGGCGCAGCACCCCCACAGGCGAGTGAGGGAACAGGTTGCTCAAAAGTACTGGATCATTTGACACAGCGAAGTGCGAAAGAGAACCGCAGCAGCTGAACATGTGACAAATGCTGCAAATTTGGTCCCCCAACCAAACCCAGTCTACCAGGTGGGAAAACACCCTCGGTGTCTTTTTTAACTTGTTTACTGCTGTTATGTTCCGTCATGCTCACCAGACCGACACTGCACTGCAACTTTTACTGGTGGTGAAATATTACCACAGCGGAGAACACATTATGGCTTTACAGAGACTTCTGCAGCGCTCGCACTCTGTCTGTGAGAGGAGAAAGAGATATGATGCCAAATAAAGTGCAATTAAAAGCTTACTTTCCCCCCGTCAAAAACAGCGGCCCTGCATTCCATGGCTGCACACACTGAATGAGAAGTGAGAAAAAGCAACTGAGCTGTAAAGAGTTATGAATTCCCACTACTGAATCCTTCAGCACCTTCAGTTTGGGTTGATATGCTCAAATGGTTTTGGAATTAAATGTCCACCCTCATATTTTACCACTGAAGCCCTACTGGAAGCTGTTAATCGTGCCTGTTACTGATGTTTATCACCAGAACGGCTCAATCTTTTCTACCACTACGTAAACGCAAGAAAAACAGGCTAATAAAGAAGGCGGTTAGATTTACTGCTCCGTGGAACTGGAAACAAAATGGAGAGTCAACTGATTGTAAATCTATGCACTTTGCTCCATGTTTGGTTTTCCTTTCTAAATATAATTAATTATGTACATGTCAAAAATTAGAAAAAAAAAAAAAACTGCTCTCATTAGCCATGTTGCTAGGTGCATCATGCTAGCTCCCTGCTGGCTCCTTTTTGCCCCTCAGGTCTACTGTAACTCTTTCTAGCATAAATTTAACAGAAACATTTCTTAGAAATGTTCATCTTTACATCAGTCAGCTGTTGCAGATTTCACCGCTGCACACCCATGATGCAAAATCAGCGATCCGACCACATCAGAGATCTGGTCACTGCGGAGACCACTGGAGCACGGTGAACTCATTGTTGTGTCCAGGAAGCAATTTTGAGATGAGTTGAGATTTTTTATGCCATGTTGAGTCCTGCTGGAAGTAGCCTTAAGAAGTTACGAAGTTATGCAATCATCTGCTTGGTGTGTGATGACACGATGAGAATTTTCTGCACAGCATGTTTGGATTGAATATTAAACAAAATGAATTACAATTGAATATCGTCTTTATTATCATTTTAAAGCACATGTAAAATTTTATTAACAACGTTTTTTCCAGCTTTTAACTGCGAAGTAGCTGCTATGTTGAGCTGATGCACAATTCCACCAAGTGTTTGTGAATTGCTGCTACTAGTCTGAAGGAGCTGAGTATCGTAGTCATGGGGGAGGGACGTTCTATGAGACGAGCTTAGAACCATACAAGCTGCAGCTCTGAAGAGGAGCTGATTCTCAAAGGCGAAGTTAGCGCCACCTAGGCATTTTGCACAGCTGAATGGTTGCCATGGAGATTAAAGGATTTCTCAAACATGCATGAAAAGAATAAAGGCAACACTCCACACATTGTTTTTGATAAGGCAGTAACATTATAACATGATGCAAAGCTCAAAAAAGTCCATTTTAAATAACACTGCCCATTTAAACGTTGACGGGTAAAAACTGATTATGACTGGATGCATCACTAGTCCTGACACTTTCATATCTTCCTTGGTCAACCTGGATGTTTATCTCCTACAAATGAGTTTTGCCTAGAATTATAAAAAGCTATGGAGGTAACTAATTAACTAACCAACATCCAGTCTTATTGAAGGTCGTCTTAACTGATTGCTTTCTGCTAAGTCATCATGTGAAACATCTCATTATGTCTTGTTTACCTGCAGATTTATCTGCATGTGAGAATTAAATGATTAAATATTATTATTAGAAATGCAAGTAATGGAGTTATTGTATCTTTGTCTTCTTCACATCTGACAAAGTGTGGCAATAATTCCCAGAGAATTGAATGAAATTATTTAGGTATGTTGTACAAGCAGGTAATGTTGTGCTTGTACATTTTGATTTCTTGTCTGTTATTTATTCCCAAAAGTAATAATTCTATTTTTTTTTTTCTTTTGTCACAGCATGAGGATCAGATGTGATACATACATGTGCAGTCTTTCTGGTTTTTGGCCAACTCAAAACCAGGCCGGCACTCGCATGACACCCCGCTTTTGAAGGGAGCTTCCCTGCAGATGTGAGCACAGCCATGGTCTTTGTTCATGCAGTTCATTCCATCTGTTCAAAGGAAGAGGACAACAAGACACGAGGTTTAATCAGAGGCATTTCTGAGTCGCATCGAAAACCAAAAGCTAAAATTCTAACTTGATTTGATAAAACTTGATAAAAGCAAAGAAAAAAGTCACAGTAGAGTTGCATTACCGATCAGATTCAGTCACATCAATGCAAGCTAACAATAGGCAGCTCTAGAATGATTATCTTCTCTAAGTGGACAACATGACGTTCAATGTTGACGTTGATGATGTTCATTTCTACTTATGGTTCTAGCACCAAAGAACTGGTGTGCAGATCAGATGCTACAGCAAAGGTCACATGCTGCCCAACATGTTTATATGTGACAGTATCAAACCAGAGAATATTTTCTTGAAAGATCACACAGTGGAGTTTCATTTCAGGTGAATAATGTTTTGTCATCAGATTTAGTTCTTTACACTGACGTTCTAAATCGATTGCGGCAGGAGAATCATACAATTTTTGAAAGTCGATATACAAAAAAAGAAAAAGCACAAAAATACCACTCAGAATTTTAGACAACGAATTATGTTTTCAGTAATACCCCATTTTAAAGAGATAGCTCCTGATCAGTTGTGATGATTACAGCAATTATAAGAATGTAGCCAAGTCATTGTGTCCTGCACATCTATGCACAGATCTCTTTGTCTGACTCAGTTCTCAGTCAAACCAGGAGGGAACAAGATGAGCTACTAGATACTGTAGAATCCCCCTCAGAGAGAAGATATTTAATCAAACAGTCTGATTTCATTAGTTTTATCGTGGCCAGACTGGCTTATCTTTCCAAACCTTTCCTGTGAATCCAGGTACGGTTCTTAACTCCAGATTACGCTCAAGTCTTTTGTGCTTAAAACTCATTGAGAAATAGACATTAATACAACTTTTGATAAACATTCAAAACATACACTACTACCCACAGTCTAAACAAACAGTGTCCTCAGTTTCCACGGTGAGTTAAGTCCTTGAAAATGGTTTCAAGGACTTCAGCATAGCACCATTTTCCCTCACAAGTCCCCTTCACAAGCAAAAAGTGTTTTCTTAGTAACTATTAATGAAGCTGTCCATTTCCACTGGACTGTTACATCAAAATTCAAGACAAAAGAGGCTTCATATACTTTGAAGGAAAGTTTCACTTAATTTTAATTACAAAAGGCAAAGATGCAAAACAATAAAAGCAGTCGGTGGAAACAGGTTTGAAGGGCGGCCAAGACAAGCACCGGCCATGTTTTAAAAGTAAACTCATAAGTAAGCATTGTTTCTACAATCTATTAAGACCTGGGAGAAGTCAAATAAACCGAGGCAGAAGGAGAAGTGGGACATAGACCGGTCACTCAGCACAGTTAAGCCAAAAACAACAAACAGAGCAGTGGCTGCACATCGATGAGGTGAGGCCGAGACCCAGGAAGGGAGAGTCCAGATCCCACTGACACGTCCTCTGCTCCGTCACTGAGGACCAGAATCTGATCTGCTGACTCATATGTGCCGACAGGTGAGACATTTCTATGGTTCTGGTGGAAAAACTGTATTGATTACTTTTCTTTATTGAAAAAAACATTCGATTCAGCAATGACCAAAACTCTTATTTTCATTCCTAAGCAAATGAAACTGAGCTTTTTAACATGAGTAAAACATACCAAATGTAAACATTTACTAGTCATATTCAATAAATAAGAATATGTTTTCTGTTGAGGCTCATTTGTGAGATTAAAAGTATCTTTTGAAAATAATCTTTATGCTGGAATTGGCATACTTTTCATAAACCCACTTTCCTGTAACATAAAATATATTATTTATTGGTCCGGTATAATATTCTGACTTTAAATCAGCTACATTGTTATGATGAGTTATCTATGTATTGAGCATCATGAGCAACATTTGCATCTTCACATATTTAATGTGGCTTTCAAGTATGTTGTAAACATGCAAACAATAAAAACCCTGATTTGTGAAATCCTAACCCTAACCCTATTTTCACTCAATAAGTGCATTCCTTGGATGAAAAAGAACCAATCACAACCAGCAAGTCAAAATGTCTAGGAAGTGACAGAAAATGACAAAACTGTGAGATTGGAGAAAAACACAAGTGAATAATTGACTTTTTGTAGCCGATCAATATGTAGTTAAACTACATGCTTACTTCAGGCGATTCTGTTTGCACTTGTAGATTTATTGAGCTACCACATGATGTGATCCTTCAGAGCCAACTCACACCACTGTGACATCATCATGTTTTACAGTAGATATAACACAAGCTGGATAATGTCCAGTGTTTTCTTAGACACACAGCCTTTCACATCCAAGCCAGAAAACTGAATTCTTCAGACTTCTTTACAAGTTCACAGTTTCTTTTTCCATGGTTCCAAACACTGACGATTCCCAGGCTTCCAGGCTTCGATTGAGAAACATTCAGTTCAAGCTGAAGCTGAGTAAACGCATCAAAAGCTGTTGTAGTTTCATCTACTTTACACTAACTTTACGCATGGAAGAATCAATTTGCAGCCAATACTGTAAAGGGGCATTGACACTGAACAGGAGAGTCCCAAACGTTTCTGAGGTATAATGACTTCCTACATTCGTCCAGCTATCAAAGCCCTGAAGAAGGAAGAAAAGAATATATAGACATGAAACTATTGCAAAGTTAGTACATAAGTCTCCACACACACACAGGCTTCCAGTGGATTTCTTTCCACATTGGTTTTCTTCTCACCACTACATCTTAAGGGCCGGGTTGGTGGAATGCATGGAGAACAGTTTTTCTGTCAACAGACTGACATGGACGGCCGCGTCTTCGTAGCATGTCCATCCTCTATCCATGTCCAGACAATGGATTGAACAAAGCTCTGGGTGATGCTCGAGAACCAATATTCTCCACAACTTTAACACCCAACAAAGAAAAGTCTGGGGTTTTTTTTTGTTGTCCCTAATCCTCCTCTGTAGGAGGTTGTGGCAAAGTGTTAATTCTGTTATTTTAAGCTGAGGCTCTGTATGATGTACAGCTTGACCAGCTGACTCCAAGATTTCACAAGATGCTCTTAAGTTGTCACGGTAACTCCACATCTGAACGGTGTCCACGTTCATGTTTGAATGGTTTTTGTTCTTTTTTATTTTTTAATACAGCAGTTTCTGAACAATTCTGAACACTCGATCTCTGCTCTGCATGGCATTTATCCCAATACAGTACAATACTGTAAGGCATCGTGGGGAGCAAATACATTGAATGCAATAATAATCACCTCAAAACTTCAGCAGCTCTGACTTAATACTTTGATTGAACGGAATGTGACGCAGTTTGAAACCAGGTGACGCAAAATGAAAACACAAATTAGGAAGAACTTAGGGTGTTATTACACCTGATAGTCAGACTAGGTTCAGTTAGGGACTAAAATATGTTTTTTTTTTTTCATATTTTCAGCTGCTATGGTTCTCTTTCGCACTGCACTGTGCCAAACAACCCAAGGCCTTTGAGCATCCTGTTCCCCTCCTCACCTGTGGTGGCGCTGTACCAATACCACTGAAGAAAACGAAGAAAAAAACCTCTGTAGATGAGACTGACCACAACTTCCTTCTTGGAGTGGTGTCAGATTTTAGTGGTTGTAGGATTTCTTTTTCGTCCTATCATTTCTGCTGCTAACTCAAGACAGAGTGGTTGTTTTGGTTCTCTTTACCCAGAATGCCGTGCGCTGTCGTGCGCTTGCTGCTTGCAGAGCAGTCTCCCGTTTGATTGGTGTTCAAATATGCATTCGAACTGCATCAGAGTTCACTTCTAACGAACTGACATCAAAGTTTGAAGGAAAACCAAAATGAGTTTTTCTCGGTCTGCATCAGAGTTCGATTAGGCGTTCACACCTCCCCAAACGAACCGGACTTTCTGGTCAGACGGACTGTAGTTGGATTAAAGCAGGCTAAATGAGGCTTGTGCGAATGCATGCTGTCATTTAAAACATGAAAATCTTAAATGTTTAGTTCTTTTCAAAGCCATGTCATCAACATTGTCACAACTTCTGGAAAGCCTTCCAGGAGGAGATGAATCTAGCGCAGTAGTAAAGGACAAACTGAAAAGCAAATACTCTTGCCAATACAGGGTGAGACTATATGATTTTTGCCGGCAGTTAGCAGGGAAATTGTAAGGAAAGGCTTCTTCCCTCTAGCGCCAGTGAGCAGTTTTGTTTAAACTGGGAGGTCAGCAAGTTTATAACGACTGAAGTTCCTCACTGGGAGCCCCAACAGGTCCAGATAAAACAGAGACTTCATGGCCCAATAAGAGCCCACAGGACAGAATTTGTCTCTCACCCAGTCTCTCCACAGACTCTTTTACAATCCTCTGTCTTTCTCTTTCAATACTTCTGCCTCTCATTATCTAACTCAACTTGCATCCCTCTCACTCTCTCAGGAGCAAAGACTGGAGATGAAATCCAAGCATATCACAGCCGTGTTATTACAACCTGACTCTTGGAGTGTTCCACCCCAAAGCCCAGTAATTCTGGCTGGCAGCATGCAGTGGGAGACAGAAAGAGTGGGTGGGGGTTGAGGGGTTCGGGGGGGGGAAAGAGAAATGAGGTGAAAGACAAAGACGGAGAAGGACAGGAATGTAGAAGAGGAGGACTGACAGAAATGGAGAGAGATGGAGATGGAGCAGAATAATTTAGAGCCTCCTCCCGGTTCCTCTGCGGCTGGTGAGGAATGATTCGAAGCGGAACGCCAGTCTCGCGGCCCGATCGCCTCACCGGGGACCAGGAGAGATTTCACAGCTTCGCTTAACCGTAGAGCAGATGTAATGAGAACTTTTGAAGTAAATGAGAACCTCACAAGTGGAACACCTGCAAAAATATCACATACTGACTCAAGGCCGCAAGATTCTACAAACGGAAATCAGGAAAAGACAATATTGTCTCATCGGCCCCGGAAAACAAACAAAAAAAACTACTTTTGAATGTTTTCTCAGAAATTTGTTAATTTCACACATGACATAATATCCAGAGTAGCTTTCTCTGATTAAGCTGCTATGGCTTCATCCGGAATATTGAGGATCTTGTGAAACTCTTCCTGCTGCTTCAGCTCGTCATCAGCCAGGATGACGAGACGCACTGAGCTGAGCACAAGAGGAGACGTCTGTCAGAGGCTGCAAAAGACTCGAGGCAAAAACGAGTAGTTCGGATCAAAGTGTAAGGACGGCCCAGTCAAAGTCCACACCTAAATCTAACCGGGAGTCAATGGGACGTTTTGCTGTGAAAAGCTACAACACATCAAATCCCAACAAAAGGTATTGAAGCTGTGGTGGGAACCTGACCAGGTTTGTGGAAGTTGGAATACCTTTGAGAGGTCATATAATCAGGCTCAATTTTACAACGGCATGTATATCAGCTTTGTCTGCGCTTGTCTACATTATAGATTTCCAAATGAAAGTCTAGATCAGCCCAATGGGTTTTTGGAAACTGCTTTTGTAGACTTATGAGGTTAAAAAGAAGGTTTTGGCCCGTGGCGTGCAAAAATGTCTTGAAAAACAGCCGTGTGCCTCGCCAACTGTTAAGCTCAGGGTTGGATTGCTTCTATTTTGTGCTTCTGTTGGGCAGCCAAGAAAAACTTCTGTTAAATACTGTTGACGTTTGGAAGAAAACATTTCGTTTCATGTAAAAACCTCTTACTGGATCATGATAATGATCCAAAACACATTTCAAAATCAGTATTGGGACATGTCAAGAGGCATAAGCTGAAGAATTTACTGTGATAACATGATATCCCAACTTAGACGAGCTACAAAAAACAGACAGAATGTCTCAAAAGAGCATTGGACATAATAAGACCCACTTATGAATATAAAAGTAAGAACCAGTCTGCAAGGAAAAACAAGGATCCCCATAAAAAGAACTAATCTATAGCTCTAGATAAAGGATTTTCACCTCATGCCTTTTTCTTTCCAAATCAAACTTATGTCAACAGGATTTGTGTTATGTAAAGCTATCGGAGGGAAACAAGACTTGCAGGTGGATCTGCAACCTCTTTTCCCAAAACGGTTCCTTCATAAACCAGCAAAGACAAGCGCTTACATATCACCAACCAACCCAGTGATATCTGATGTGAGCTGACAAAAATCACGCTGGCATCCGTCAACCGGAGGAGGCATGGAGTGGAGCGATATAGAGCCATTTGTGGGCCGTTGTGGTCTGTAACTCCAACACATAACTTATACTGGGGGTCCACTGGAGCTTCCCTATGCCTGAATAAAAAAATTGAAGAACGAATGAAGATTCATTTGTTCTTAAAAAGTTAATGACTTGATACAACCGTTTGGGGTTTCTTAGAAAAATATTTATCAATTGACATAATAAACTGAACTTGGCTGAAAAGTTTTTATGAGGATCAAATTGGAAAATGCTGACTATTTATTTAGGTATATAAATTGGATCCATTTGTTGGAGAACATTTCACAACTGGCAGTCGGATTCGAGTCAGGAAGTCGGTAATGTGGCGCAACCAGTGACTCCATCCCTAACCAATCAGAGGCTGCTGATCTTCTGACGTCGCATTTTCAGCCCGACTCCACAAGTAGGTTCAATCCAACTGTTATTGTTTAAAGTCACAGTCTGATGCTATGGCAAGCCAACATGTATTTAATAACTGGTAAGACCATTGATCTAATGTAAAGATCAAATATTTAGTTGGATAAAAAATAAGTCTTTTGTGTGAGGCTGACTCAGATGGTTGCCGTTTATTATATTTTTGCCGTTTGTTAGTAAATGTCGAGCAGCTGGCATCAATAAAAGTGACTCCGATTGGGGAATTTCAGTTATTGAAAACTGTGGCAGAAGAAACGTTAACCAACTGGGAAAGAAAAATCTCCTAAACTCCCGTCTTCCTCCTCTCTCCACTTTTCTCTCCATCCCTTGTAAATGCCATTTTAATTGAAATCTGTCAGACGCTGACTGTGTGTCTCTCTCACTGGTCTGTTTAAACCACAGAGCTATAGGTGCTAAGCCATGAATTTCAATGAGAGCCTTTCTTCAGCTGAGTGCATTGAACTTCTTTAAATAAGGACTGTGCCTTTCTAATAACCCTCCCCAATCTCTTTGTCAAATAGGGACTCCACACACACACACACACACACACACACGCCCACGCTCACCCACACACACACACATTTTTCTAACTCATTCTTTTGCTTTCTTTCTTTCTTTCTGTCTTTCTTTCTTTCACTTCCTGCATCTGGCCTTAACCTAACACACATCAAATTGACAAGACCAGAGATTTAGACTTTAGCGTTGGCTGGACCATCACATGTCTTAAGAGCATTTGGAGGGAGAGCAGCTCGGAGGTGATTGCAAAGAAGAAAAAAAAAAAAAACACATGACCCTCTTGATTTTAAGCATCTTTTACAACCAGATTTAAGGCTTTTAATACCAGCGATATGAGAAACCTTAGCAGGCTGTGTTTGTTAGTAAAACCCCCCCGGTGCTTGGTGGCGTTTGCCAGAGGTTAAGGTTTTCAACTTGAGCGGAACTGGTGGACTTTGCTTTGTGAGCTTCAAATCATACAAGCCGGTTCCTCATATCTCCTGGGAGTGAGACAAAGTCCCAGCGAAACACCAGATGGTGTCTGCGCCCTTATATTTCACATCAGCGTAAACTACAGAGAAACTCTGATCGAATAATATATCAGTTAGGAAGAAAAGCAAAAGTACATTTTATCTTTTTGCTCCTATTTGAATAAGAGACAGTCTCTGCCTAAGACAGGCGAACAGAGATATTTCTCAGTTGTGTGTTAGTTTCTCTTTTTTTAAAAGTTCTAATTACCAAGTCATTACTCAATAAGCGTCTCAAGATGGGTTAAAGAGCTTGTTCAAGACCCTGATGTTGGTTTATTACCAAAGTGCTGAATGTTCCAGTGAATACTGCCGGGGCCACACTCAGTGTGAAGTGAAATAAACATAATTTCACCATAAACCAGGAACAAGCAGGTGTTCCTCATAAGAGTTTAGATAGAGGACTCACAAGAAGAGGAAGTTTTTCAGGAGCCAAGGAGCCGCTCAGCGTCATCCTGGTAAAGATCTGAAATTGAAGTAAGGATGGATTTTTTTTTATCCCAAACACAAAGAACATTATCGGTTCAGATAGAGAAACAAGGCTGATAGGATGCCCTAGTCCATGCGTGTCCAGATCTGGTCCTCGAGGATCGGTGTCCTGCCATTTTCAGAATGTTTTCACACCAGACAGTCCAGTGGACTCAGTTTAGTTGGGCATCAAACCTGCAACATGCGTTACATTTTCAGTTGGTGTGGTTCTCTTTCACAATGAACTGAGTCAAACGAGCCAAACCCTTTGAAACACCTGTTCATCCCCTCACCTGTGGGGGCGCTGCACCAACAACAACTGAAGGAAACAACAAAAGCTTCTGATGGAGACACTGAGTGCAACTTCCTCCTTCACAAAATGTAAAGCAAAACGCTGTCGTATTTTAGCAGTTGTAGGATTTCTCTTTTGTCTTCGGAAACATTCTCATTCTTTTCTCCCGCTAGCAACAGACTCCCATGTTTGCTATGGTTCCATTTACCCAGAATGCCCTGCTTAGCATGTCACATACATTCACTTTAATCGAACTGAGATGTAGATATTTAGGCAGACCAGAGTTGGTTTTTTGGTCCGCATCAGTTTCGTATTCACACCTCTCCAAATGTACCAGACTTCCAAGACTTTCTGTATCGCTGTGTTGTCAAATATACAAACAATAAAGTTGTTTTCATAACCTCCATATGAGGTCTTTACTTTGAAAATGTCATCAAGAAGATATTCTGCTTCAGCCAATGAGAGACTTGGACCTATAGTACAGAATCTAGATTTTTAGATGCCTTTTGTGGATGTGTGACAGGTAAGTTGTTTTTAAAATGGAAGGAGTCTGATGTTGTAGTAACGGTTGACAGCCAAGCAGACAGAGCTCCCTGCACTTAGGCTTCCCACGTGTCCCAGGCCTGTCATTGTAAAGCTCTCTGTACCTCCAGTTTCCTGCTTCGGTTTGTTTAAAGTGAGAATTCCTTCATCATGAAGAACATTGCGATGTGGGCGTGTGCGTGAGTGTGTGAATCTGCGTGTCGTCCAGTAAATGTCTGCGCCGCCGCGACTTTCTGCGCGCGTCTGTTTGTGTTTGAGCGCGGCGGCCTCAGCCCTCGGCCTGCCTCCTCTCCTTCCACAGCTCCAAATAAACAACTTTTGTCAAATCCACCATGTTTGTCTCTGTGTTTATTTTTTCTGTTTTTCTGCCCGAGCGCTCACACCTCCCCCATGCCCTGTTTCCACAATCCCCTTCTCTCTCCTCGGCTTCCTCTCGCTCAGAACATGGCACTCTGAATATGCATATTGTTCGGGAACTAGAGGACGTCATTTTCAGCGAGACGGCTTCCTTCGGTTTGTTTTACCATTTCGAAACATGTTACCACAGAATTAATGGCTCACACATCATTATATCAGGGGGAAACATCCACAAACAGGAGAGTTTATTATTGCAATCTCAGCTTTAGCTCCTCCTC
Organism: Poeciliopsis turrubarensis; assembly: GCA_010277015.1. Taxonomy (NCBI): domain Eukaryota; kingdom Metazoa; phylum Chordata; class Actinopteri; order Cyprinodontiformes; family Poeciliidae; genus Poeciliopsis; species Poeciliopsis turrubarensis. The sequence goes on from VMRN01000259.1 coordinate 77,827, forward strand.
CGTGCGTCCATGCAGGCAGCACTAGCTGCTGTATGAACATACGAAGCAGCTCGGTGCGGTAAAACAACTGCTATGTCATGCATGTCAATACAGTTTGCTATAAACCAATTGGTAAACATAACTTGTCAATAAATCTGATTTCTGGTTCTGGACTGCAACCAGAACCAGAAGTCTTGAGAGGTCTGGATGGCTGATAAAACATTACAGGTATTTAATGTAGTTTGTTGCTGAGTTTTTTTTAAATAAACTGACAACAGTATTTTAAAGCCTATTCTCTGAGCAACAGAGAGTCACTGACACCAGCAGCAGCGTTCTGGATCAGCTGCAGCTGCAAGATGTTTTTTTTTTTTTTTTAGACAGACCTGTAAGACGCCGTTGTAGTGATCAAACGCCTGGATGAGTTTCTCTAGGTTTCTCTGAGTTTCTTCAGGTGACGGAAGCCCGACTCTGTATTTGAAGGTTCAGGTCAGAGTTCATCACTAAGGCAAGATTTCAGGCCTGACCTCTAGTTTGTTTCTGTAATGACTGAATCTGGGATTCGGTTATTAATCAAGGAATCTCATGCAAAGGAAAAACTGCACAATCCTTAAATTTGAAGTAATCTGGTTGTGAGGGCAGAGAGTAGTTACTTTTTAAAGTCGGGTTTATAAAATAACTTCCAAAAAGCAAAAGCTGAGGCAAGAGACCAAGAGGACGAGCTCCTCCGTCTGCAACGTCTGCATCGACTCAGGCTCTGATGCCTTCCGACGGCTCTTTGGTCTCTCCATGCTGCTGGAGAGGTTGCAGTGAGAGAAGCTACACAGTGAACAGGTGTGGTTTTCAAGCACATCCTGCTGAGGTCGGAGTGTCACTGGGACTGTGATGTTTGAGACGGAAAGAGAGCGAGCGAGAAGATTCCTGTGGAACACTGCGATTCTACGGCTATTCCTGGCCTGGAGGGGGACAGCGGACAAGCGTCTGATTGTGGAAGCAGGACAGAGTGTGTATGAGGTGGGTGAGGGAGGTGTGTGTGTGTGTGTGTGTGTGTGTGCGCGTGCGTGCGTGTGTGTGTGTGTGGTGAAGGTAAAAGGCTCAGCATAGCCAGCCAGAGTGAGGCCTTTACACACCTAGAGATTTTAACTGCTTGTTTACTGTGAGCATCCCAGGTTGCACACATGTTTATGGTTAGAACATGCATAGAACAGCTTCAGTCAGAATGTCTCAGAATCATTTTAAAATGATTCTCCCAAACACATGGGACTGAAGAGTCCAGCTACATCTGGTCGATTGCTGTGAAAACTAAGAAACAACAGAGGCAGGGTTCCCCTGACGCAAACCCGAAGCTTTTAAAAAGAGCTTGGAGTGACAGGAAACGACGGCAGGAGCTCGCTGGCCGGCGGAGTTCCCAGTGAGCAAACATTTATCTGTTTGTGCACCTATTTCGCTTCGCTCCTCCACAAAGGATCCTCTAACGTCCTGAGAGCCTCCTGACATACCTCCGCGCCGACCACAGCCGGCGAGCGCTCCGAGCGAAGAGGGAGCGGACAAAGGCAGAGGTCACAGACCTCCTCCTTCACTCGACCTCTCCGTCCTCGCCCTCCGTCTCTGCCCACAACCCCATTCCTCCTGCCTGTTCCCATTAAGGAGTGACAAACGACTCTCGTCGCTTTACGTCTTGGATGTCCTCCGGCACACTGTCCCCATTCACAGCTGCATGCATGTGTCTATTGTTCAGGCAGCAGAGAAGTGTGAGCGGATGAAAGGGAAGCGGCGCTCAGAGCTTCCTCACTGCCGCTGCTGAGCGAAACCTACAGAGAAGTGAGACGATGCTAAGATGTAAAACTAACTGAACTTACAAAATTCAATGTGGCATACTTTTACTTAACATTATTCATTTTATTTTAGGTTTGTTTTTCAATCTTGCCCTCAAGAGAATACTGCACGGTCTTTAATATTTTAAAGGGAGGACCAGAAAGAAAAGAAAATAAGCCCAATGACGTGTAATTGAAATTTCCGTTACCCCATGAAATTGTTTAATTAAGCCATTTTATTGTTCCATGGATAAAGTCCTGCTAATTAACTGATCCCATGGCAGTTACATCATGGTGAACTTCATGAACCCGCTCTGGAATGGAAATCTCTCCTCATGAAACAGTTGGAGGAACAAACAGCACCTGTGCTCTTTTCTTCAGGCTTCATTCCACCTTCATGCCTTGTTGATCACTGAGGCGACGTTCACACTGCCAGCCTTTAATGCTCAGTTCAGATATTCTGTGAAATCAGATTTTCTTTTTTTCTGTGTGCGTGGTTGTTCACACTTCCTGACACGCGCAAATTAGAAGACAAACCACGACCGTGGCGCACAATGATGAGCATCAAGCTGTTAATGTGCTGGATCTGGTTGGACAGATGCTTTAACGTCACAAGAGACGCTCCAGTGTTTGCAACCACGTTTACTTCCACAGACGCTGAGCGCGCTCACTGTGTGTGACATCACTGCCTCCTCTGCTGTGCATGCAGGACGCTGGAGGCTTGTCTGCAGTTCAGACGGCAGATCGGACACAAGTCACATACATTTGGAAATGTGAATGATCGAAATCAAATTTCACAAAGACATCTGAGCTGAGCTCAAGTCACTTTGCTTTCAGGTCACTTTGCTTTCAGAAAAGCAACGTGACCTGCTCTGCTTTTCTAAAAATCTGCTCTGTGTTGTTCAGACTGTCATGAAAAGATCAGATCCATAAACACAAAACAATCAGATTTGTGTCACTGCAGGCTGCAGTGTGAACGCAGCCCAAAGGTGGAGACTGAGTCTGTGGCTTCTTTCCAGAATTTGAACCAGGTGAAGCTAAAACTGTCACTTGAGCAGTTCTGGGCAGACCACATTTTTTCTCTTTTTTGTATCGTCTTAAATGCAAAATGTCAATATTTTTGCATAGTTTTGGTTGAATTCCAGCTCGAACTCTGTTGTTTTTTTTTCTTTGAGTGTGTTTACTCCAGTTAACGATTAATTCAAATTAGCCGGCGATTATTTCAGTAATCGATTTTCCGATAAATCGATTCCGTAATAGGTGATAACATCAGACTTTATGATCAGGGTTTTCCATTACATTGATTTCCTACGCTCTGATTTTACTTTTGCATTTTGCAACAACTGAACTGTCATGCGAGAGACGATTCAAGGACAACGAAGAAAGCATCGCCGGACGCTACTTCCCGTTTCTGATGTTACGCTGTTACTGCTGTTGTTTTGTTTCATATCCGTCAACATGTGGTATGAATATTGTTAGCAGTGGCCTGTTTTACATACCATTTTTTTTTTATGTCTGTTTAAAACGGGTCGACTTTGAAACCGAGAGTCTGAGTCAATAAGTAAGTTTTATCCTGCTTTTCTCTGATAGAAAACACAGTGACATGAGTCCAAAAAGACACAAGATGTATAAAAAATAAAATGTTATAAAACGTGGAAAGTGTGGCTCGTATTCATGTCTAGAACACACACACACACACACACACGCATACGCACACACGCACACACACACACACACGCACACACGCGCACACGCACACACACACACACACACGCACGCACACACACACACACACACACACACACACACACAGGAGGGTGAGTAATGGCAGCATCATGCCAGGGGTTTTGCAGCGACAGTGAAGCTGGATACAGAGGAAACTAAACACCTGAAAAACATTGGGGCTAAAAAAAAAAAAAAAAAAAAAAAAAAAAAAACTGTTAGAGACCAACATGTTCATTATGTCTGAATGCTCTAATCAAACTTCTGCCCTAAATGTTATTAAAAATCTTCAGAAGAGATTGGAATCACTGTCAATCCGATCCGCCTGAGCGAAAAGGTCAAAACAAGTAAAAACAATGTAATTTCTACATGTGCAAAGCTGGGATAGAGACGCCTCAAACACTAGAAACTAGAAACTAGAAACAACATGTGAACTGAACGGGGTTTGTATATTCCTGCTCCTGAAACTTTGATGTTATTTTACAAACGCAACGTAAACCGTGAATCCTGTTATCCCACTTCACAACGATCAGTAAAAGAAACGTTCCACTTTGTGACTTTATCGCAGAAAAGAAAGGCTTATGGGTGTGAATACTTTCGTGACTGTTACATGAATTAAGTGGGTAACAAGCAGATCTTGTAACTTTTGCCGCCCATCAACCTGGAAAGAATTCTAAAGCAATTTCTAGACAGTTTTCGCCGTCAGAAAGCTCATTCATATTTCACATATCAAGTGGAAAGCAGTCGCCAATTCTCTCTGGGATGAACTCGTCCCAGTGGTCAGACTGTCCAGCGCTCTCATTCTCCAGGCTTCAGTTAGCTGCTAAAATGGCTAAATTCATTCCAGTAAAATTAGAAAGTATTAAAAAACATGGTTTGTTTGGAAGAGTTTCCAGGAGACGCCCAGTTTATAAAAACAGCTACAGTTTACAGAGCTGCATGCTAAAGTTTTCTTCATTTTGAACTCTGCTCTATGAAATCATTTTCTTTGTGCTTTACTACATCCTAACAATTAAAATGTGATTTTTTTTTCCCCGCCTCTAATTTCCTTCCATAAATGAAATATTACACTGGTCAGCAGCCAAACAAATCGTGTGGGGTTTTTCGACTGTTTCAGGGTCATTTTGATGAGTTGAATCCAAAAATCACATTGGTTTTTCTCAATCAAGTCAACTTCCTGAACTATGGAGCAACATGAGCATCAAAATGCATGACTTGTTCTCACATCTGGAGAATCTGATCAATGAGTGATGAGCAGGAGGAGAGATTCCACCAGGACAGGAAAGAGACAAAGACATAACGTTCAGTTCACACGTTCTTACCCTTATTGGCTTCTGTAAATTACTCAATTTATAGACATCCGACTTTGTAACATTTAATCAGCACACTCTGTTAGAAAACCTCTTTTTTTTCCTCCTAAAACCTTTTTTGGATGCGAAATAAGAACGGAAATGAACTGATAACGTCACAAACATGTCATCAATTCAGAAGATCAGATTCCTCTACATCAAATTAGAATAAAAACCTGATTGAGAAAAATGGATGTCACTTTTGGATTCAGCGGTGGAAAATAGTCCTAATCCAGATCAAGAAAAAAAACAAAAACAAAAAACAGACAACTTCCAAAAAGGATTCCTTGTCATCAGGTGTTGTCTCTCTGGCGTCTTTGTCCCAGTCTTACCGTCAGAGCGGTGGATGCAGGTGTGCTGGTTGTCGCTCAGGAAGAAGCCGTCTGTACACTGACACTCGTAGCTCCCCATTGTGTTCACACACACCTGCTGGCATCCTCCGTTGTTGTCCAGACACTCGTCCACATCTGGACACACACAGAGACAGCATGGAGGCAAGAGATGAGAGGCAGCAGTGCAACAAACGCTCACCACTTACCGAGCTGCATTAATAACAGCAGATGAGTCAGAGTTTGTGTGCTCAGTGACGTTGACACCAGAGTCAGGAATGTCACAGGGACCCAGGAGGAACAGCCATGCTGTCCCATCGCACTAACAGGTGGATAATGTGACTGGATGAAAAGCCTGGCGCTAAGCGTTAGCAGGCGTCGTTCCATACTGCCAGGAAGCATTGTTTATCCTGCACTGGCTTATGAAGTTTTCCGTGAAGTGGCCTACTGTCCCGTACAGTAATCGGACGTGACAGCTTCTGCACGTGGGCGTGTGTGTAAACCTGGGCCTGACATGGCGGCTGCGCGCCGTGTTTAGTCTGAGGTGCTCAGACGGGCCGCCAGCCTCAGGCAGGACACAAAACCAGAGAGGAGGAAGAAAAGGCAGATGGCAAGAGGTCGCAACCGGACCGGACCGGACCGGACCAGCACTGGATGACGGCTACGATAAGCTTTCAAAGTCGCTACCAATGTGTTTCCATTGCTCCTTTTAGAAAGTAAAACTACAGCAGCCTGTTAGGGCCATTGTAAGTAGGAAAATAAAAGGAGTGAATTTCTGCCATAAGAAAAAAAAAAAGCCTGGACTTTTCTGAGTTTCAAGTTCAAAATTTCAACACCAGTTCAGCAATCGCTCCTTTTCTGTATTACATAAAAGCACTTAGACAGTATCAGGTTGTTTTTTAGCCACATGAATATTTTGAGAAATATGTTGTGAATTAGAATATTCTCTAACAGACTTGGCTGACTGGGTTAAGTTTTGTGGTAGAATAGAAAAGAATAGAATAGAATAGAATAGAATAGAATAGAATAGAATAGAATAGAATAGAATAG
>VMRN01000259.1:107096-140849 GCA_010277015.1 Poeciliopsis turrubarensis
GTGTGTGTGTGTGTGTGTGTGTGTGTGTGTGTGTGTGTGTGTGTGTGGGTGTGCGTGCGTGTGCATGTGTGTGTAAAATTTTATTCATTTATTTATTTACTTATTTATTTTACTTTTACATGTTAAACAATAAACTAAAGATGGAATATTTTCAGCCTGTATTTTGTAGAACCAATATTTTGGATCTAATATGTAAAAATACATTTCAATACTATTCTTAATTTGTCATTCTTAAGTCATTCTTAGGGCCTCAAATGGGTCCCCAGCTACTTGAGGCTTCTCATTTAGATCAAAGCATATTGCAGTTAGGTAAGGCAAATAACAAACAACCAAAAAAAAATAAAGGCTCATATCTGCTGGGTGCTTATTAAAGCCAGTCCTGCCCTGGGCCCCAGAGAGGCTTGGCGCGGCTCTGGAAGCGGTAATATAGAAAAACAGGAACGAAAGCAAAGCAGCGCTTAACCCGGGGATCAAGCTGCGGTTTCCCATTGGATCGGGCCCTGCAGGGGCGCAGCAAGCAACTTCAGAAAAGTCGGAGAGTCAGAGCTGAAATTTGATCAAATCGTGAGCATTTAGTGGCCCTTTTTGTGTCACGCGGCCAAATTATTGACTCAATATGTCACCGCTCAGTTTCACTGCTGGTGAACGTTTCTGCATCCATCCTGAACCTTGCAGCCAACACAGAACCTCAACATAATATTCCAACACGTAATAACGGAAAGTTTCTCCAGATCTATCAGGACTTTGGGATTGTGTTTTTTTTGTTTGTTTTTTTTTTAGAAGTTTATCCTAGTGGAACTTGTCTCGCCTGTTTGACACTCATATTCCATCGTTTCTTCCTTTAAAGGAAAGAGAAAAAAAAAAAAAAAAAAAAGAAACCGGTTAAAAAAAAAAAAAAAGGGAAGAATCCGCCGAAGAGCAGAAAGTCTTTGGGGGGGGGGGAACGAGACGGGATACGGAGAGGAGAAAGGGGAGCTTCTTACCTGCGAGTCCGACATTCCCCATCACCCTGCAAGTATTCATGAGGAGGACAAACAAACAAACGTCCCGGGGAAAACAAGCGCTCCGCATGCTGACAGGCGATGTGAGGATCCAGCGGGGCTTTTGACGGGTTTCAGCCCTGGACTGGCCGCTGGTGTGGGCGCGACGGTGGAAGTTTGCACGTGCATGCGTGTGTGTGTGCGGATGTGGCGTGAATTGCGCGTGCGAGCGCGCGAGGACGTGCGTGTGTCTGTGATAGAGGAGGAGGACCGCTTTTTTTTTTTTTTTTTTTTTTTAAGTGGACTGGCAGCAGATGGGGGTGGGAGCGAGGTGGGGATGGGGTCGGAGGGGAGAGAGAGAGAGAGAGAGAGAGAGAGAGAGAGAGCGAGAGAGAGAGAGAGAGAGAGAGAGAGAGAGAGAGAGAGAGAGAGAGAGAGAGAGAGAGAGAGAGAGAGAGAGAATGACGCTCTTTGATTGGCTTGTTCGTGCCGGTAGGAGAGAGAGGATGGCTGAGCGGTGAGGAGCGCAGAGTCATGACAAGGAGGTGGGGGATGTAAAAAAATAAAATAAAATAGAGAGATAGAATAAAGTCAAATCTAAAACATGTGTAAGTAAAATAATTCATTATTATTAATTGTTACGATTATTATTATTGCTTGTGCAATCACCTTTTTGCTACAAATGCAGCTGCAAGCCTTTCAGAGTGACACTGAAATGTAACTTTTCACCCTGAATACGTAAAACCCAGAAAACAGCACCAAAAATCTCCCAAGAGTGTCAAAAAAAAAAAGTGAAGTGGTTGTTTAAAACATTTCTGATGACGACCATCTGGGAGGTGACGGTTCCTGCCTCCAGCTAACGTTCACCCTGGACAGGACGCCAGTCTGTCGCAGGGCAACACAGAGACGGACAAGGCAAACAGCCATGCACACACACACACACACACACACACACGCACACACACGCACACGCACACACACACACACACACACACACTCACACCTAGAGAGAATTCAGAAAAACCAATGAACCTAACAGTCATATTTTTGGACTGTGGAGAGAACCCACCATGCACAGGGAGAACATGCAAACTCCATGCAGAAAGACCCCGGGAATCCAACCCAGGACCTTCTCGCTGCAAGGCAATAGTGCAACCAACTGTGCAGCCCCTAAAGACGGCCAAGTGTAGCCAATTGAAAAAAAAAACAACAACAACAGCAAAAGGTTTTCAAATAATCAACAAGCTGTGGTGTACAGATATATCAATATATTTATATGCAGTAGAAAATATTGTCAAGTTCCAACTTGCTTTATTGTAAATTGTTGTGACGTCCCCAAGAACCTGCCGCCCTGGGCAGAGAGCCATATTGCCAACGACAAAAATATTTTTGCTAAAATGTGCCTAGAGGTGCCTTTTTTATTTTTTATTTTACAAAAGATATGAGACTTGTGTCAGAACTTATTTCAGCTCCTGACTACTCTCTGTATATTTTTTATTAAATAGTATTTTTCGCCCTTTAAAAAAACGCATCGTGACCAGAGAAGAACCAGGATGTCTGCATGACAGTTCGCAGGCAATAACAGCTCGAGCATCAGAGGCTCAGTAAAATCCAGAGCAGAACATTCTGACTCTGAGCATTTTCCTAAAACAACAGTGGAATGTTATTTACTATTTCCTCCCAGTTATGAACCTTTTCAAAAAAAATATCAAAGGTTTAACGGGGTTTGAAGAAATCTTTCCACACTGACAACAAGCCTCAGTGTCAGGTATGCACTGCTGCGTCGTCTCTTTCCCGAAATCTCATTTAGCCGCGCACAAAAAAAAGCCAAAAAAAATAAGGAAAAGGCTTGAATTTATGAGTCATAGGAAATACTGGTTTCTCGCTTCTGATTATGATTGATCAAGACTCAGACTGCAGATCTGGGAGGCATTTCTGTGACTCTACCTCCGCATCCCGGCAGGATTTCTTTCTCCTCCGTGGTTCTGCTCTTTTCCTGTTTCACTGGTGAATTCAACGTGTTGCTTGATCAAAACTTCCTTCCTGATCTGATTCCTCAATACGGCCTAAAATGTACTGGAAGTCAGCTCTCGCTTCAAAAAGCATCTTAAAAGTGACTTTATTATATTACAGAGGAGAAACATGCATGTTGAAACGCTCCACACCTAAGGTTTACATGCAGATCTGGGTTTGAACCGTCAACCTTTATTTAAACACTCATTCCTGCCGAAAACATGATATTTTTAGCCTTTTTTTTTTTGTCTCTGTCATGGCTGTTCCTGAGGAACCGCTGACCTCACCAACAAAGGTCAGAAAACTGCTGGTCAACTTTGTGAAACTTGGCGCCCCCTACTGGAAAGAGGCAGAACTGCGCTGTCATTTTGTTTAATTTCTGGTTTTACACAAACTCATATAGTAAATTATGTCTGCATATATGATTTATCACTAAGTGAAACACATTATGTGGAGTAATTGCACACAGATGGATGGCTGAAAGCATCTGTTTCCATTACTTATGATCATTTTCACTTACAGCTAATAAAAACATGACATTTAAAATTAGGATGTCGTATCAGACCAATGAAAAAAATACATTTTTAAAACAGAAATGTGGGGTTAATGAAGTTTCATTTTCATACCTGGTTAATTTTCAAAAGGTACTCTCTGAGACTCATTGGGTTATATATGTTGTAAATCGCTGAATATGACTGTAGATTCATTAATAAGGCACAAATTGCTGGGTTATCTTCCCTGCAGTGTCAAGTTCAGATCAGGAAGTCGATGTTGTGCACCGATTTCCTTACAGGTGTATTTATCTGAATTTTCTCAGGGGAAAATACAAATCAAAGAAACCGTTTAAAGATTTAAAGTTAAAATATTAACAGGAAATTATTAGCAGTAGTCCAAAGCTGCAAATGACTATTTAAAAGCCGAGGTTAAAAGCCGAGGCCCAAAAAGGTTTCAGCCTCCTAAATTACAGGGGCCTGCAGAGTATAAAGTGTGACACACACCAACTGAAACAGAAGTAAAAGGAAACAAGATTTTTATTTTGTCTGAATCTCCCCACTGCTTCCTCCCTGACCTGTCTGCTGTGTTCCCTAGTCTCCATGATGCCGTTTGTTTATTGATATTTTCCAACAAACCTCTGAAACCAGTTTCAGATCAACTTGATTTATGCTGAGAATAAATTAGAGAACTCTGTTTACTCATTAGGTAACCTTAAGCCATTGGTTGCAGTTTATTTGAAGTTATCAGATTATGATGGGGCTTCATACAAATGCAAACCCTACTTTTCAGGATTTTATTTATGGAAAGAAACCATTATTACTGCAGATTATGCTGCAGAAGGAATTAACAGCAGGATACAAACACAAATGAATTCGGTCTGACCTGGAATGTCACCTGTACTCTACTCTGCCAGGCTCCTGTGATGAACTTTAACGTGTTTATGGTGTGTCTGGTTGTTTTGATGTGTTGTACGAGGCTCGAGTAAAAACACGACAGTTTCATGGTGTGTTTCTCCCCCCCCCCCCCATCCCAACACTAAATGGTTCCTTCAGTTTTAGGCCACCTGAAATGAAAAAACACTGGAAATGAATATGATTCGAATCAAGAATGAGAAAGAAAACACTGCCATCTACTGGATTGCATCTGGAAATGCATTCCGGGCCCTGTCCAATAAATGAGAGGTTTCAAAGTGATGCGTTCAAAAATGGAGAAAACCTGGTCATTTTTGACTTGTTAACACTTTGTAAGCCTTTGGACATCAAAGCAATGGTACTACTTATTCATTTCGTTATTGCCCCGATTTCAAGTGAGGATCAAAAAGGTCAAAGATCCTTTATTTCAAATTTATGGGCACCAAAACAAGCCTGTTCTAGCAAACCATAGGAGGATAAAGATGGTTATTTTCTTTTCCTCATCAGAGTCCTCATCAGGTACTATATACCTAAAAGAAAACTATGAAATTATCTACTATTAGTAGAGACAATTGAATGAAGACTGTTATTTCTTTATATCTTCAGTCTAAGCTCTGAATGCCGAAGCTTACCAATATACTAAAGGGCTATTGCACAGTTTTCCAGTAAATCAGGACTCTTTCATCGTGTCTAATTTAAAAACCCAAAATAACTTGACTGATTACAGTTTAGGTGTTGACTGGATTCTTTGATACACAATTTTGAGGATTTACGACAGCCTTTGATTTAGAAACACGGGACGCTGACTGATCATGCCTGGACTTACCTGTTCTGAATTTAGTAAGAGGAAAAACACCACAAGCATCACCTTAAAGCAAAAATAGAAAGTGTATTGTCAGACATTGTGTACTTTAAAAACTACAAGTACTACTGCTAAAACGGATTTAAAACAGCACCACACGTTTATTACAATTGCATCAATAAAACCAGATGACAGTGACAAACAGACAGAAATAATAATTAATGAAAGATTGTGAAACAAGATAACGTTAGAGAAGATGTAAATCAATGTCATTTGTAAAAGTTTGCGGTCTTAAAAACGTCGGAGTTCAAGTCGACACTCTACATTACGAGGTATATTTGAACTCAGCACGATATCTCAGCAACTGTCATGGCGTCTCCCTTGAAGGGGGCTTGGTACCAGAGACAGTAGCCTCTGTCAGCGCTTACTTTCCCCTCTCCTACTGTGAAGTAAAGCCTTTCTGAGGAGGTTTATTGGAGCGGCTGGTTACCATGGGGACTGTCCATGCGAAGGTAAACCGCTATAGCTCTGTGAGTGAGAGTGGACGTACGTATAGTGACTTGACCTCTCTGTTCTGCTGTGGCCAGAGAGCTGAAGGCTCCACCGTCGCACCACACCTTTAGCTAAACTATCGAGTTTAAGAAAACCAACAAAAAAGTCAATTTATGTCGCTTAATCTGTCCGAAGCCGCGTTCATTGCTGTAACGTGTTTATAGTGATGCATTCACGGACTGTAAGACATTAAAAATGCAGAGCCCTTTCCGTCCTTCTTATAGCTATTGTTCATTTACTGAGAAAAACAATCATGGTTTTCTTTTTACTAAAGAAGCAAACTAAATTTAAAATTTATAGTCTTGTTTTATTGTAAAATATCTAATATATCAGAGTTAACATAATTTCTTTTTACTCACTTGAACGTCTCATATTGCCACAGTATATTCTGTAACCTTCAGTGATCACTGGACATTAAACGCCCCTCTCGGCGCCCCGCCCAATTCTGTCTTCTTCATCTGCTGCCCCATAAATGAGCATCACAGATCAATTTATTTCAAAAAGTCAATGTCATTTTGAAATAAAATGCAAAGCACTCCAAAAAGAGTGCAGTGCAATAAAATTGCCTTACAGCCAATAAAAACTCCAAAAGAGTCGTTCCAAATTTCTTATGTTGTTTCTTAAAACAAGAAATTTGACAGTTGTAACTTGTTCCCACAATTATTGCTGCTCTTTGCCTTGCTTCCTACAATAGTTTTCCTTTTAGTAAACTTTCCATTAAGCCCTATGAACAACTAGTATCTTAGCAATGGCGTTTTGTGGATCATGACTATTTAACAACAGTCAAGTCGGCCATGTTACCTGTTATTGTAAGCCATAGTCATCTAAATTAGCAGAAATATAGACATAAAATAGCTTTGTGCTTAATGTATCTGTAAAGTTTTTCTAAATTACTATTAACATCTCAATCATCTTCTAGTTCATTGAGATCAGTTGATATGTACTGATCTCTAGGTTTTGCCCATACAGTCAAAACCCAGCCCTAACACTAGCCATCAGACTCCACTGTGCAGAACTGGTACACTAGTCATTTTTACAGAAAACACACTGTGTTTTAAGTCGCTCGGTCTCGGTGCAGAGTCTGGATCCGCTCCCGATGCATGGCCGTGATTTGGGCGTCAACCCCGATGACCTGATGGAGCCTCCAGAGCAGGAGCAGGATTCCAAGCAGGAGATCCTGGAAAACAAAGATGTGAGTAGTGGTGGTTAGTTCTGCTGGATGTAAAATGTGTTGAATCGTCGTTCAACAGCGGTTTGTTTTTTTCAGTTAGGTTTCTTTTAAATTCAATAACTGTTCGATAGCTGGAAATCATTCAAGAATTTACCTGGGAAATAGTTTTTCCAACTTTCAGAGTGGCCAGTGCTTTCCCACAGTCAGAATTCTCCAGACACTGACTTCTTAAAAAGTATTTTTCATACCATGGCTTTGCTGCTGCAGACATCAGAACATTGATTCAAACTGTTTTTCAGTTTATTTGTAAAGAATTCAAGTTCTGTTGAAAATGTAATTGCACTCAAGCCAAAATACTTTGTTTCCAAATTGTGCCTTTATTATGTTGTGATTGGATCTGTTGGACTATCCGGAAGAAGAATCCAGAGTACAAGATAAAGCCCTTTTTAGACCATCTCAGCTCTGTGGCTACCTCTCTGAAAGTGTCTATAGACCCTATATGACGCGGTCAGAAAACATGTCCAGTAGATAAATCCTGTTTGGTCACACAGGTGGTCGTCCAGCACGTCAACATCCAGGGGTTGGGGAGAACCAAGGAGGATCTGCTTGGCTACGAGATCTCCGATGTATTCCATGCCAAGAACCTCATTGACGTATGCATTAGTTGCCTTACTGTGCTGAATATTAAGGTATTCTAACACCAATGTGCAGTGTGTGGCGTTCCGTAAGTGGGCTGGTCTCTTTCAGGTGATGAAGAGAGCTCACGTTGCCAGACTGAGGCTTCTCCGCCTCGGAGTGTTCAAAGAGGTGGAGGTTCTCATCGACACGTCAGACGGTAACTGTTCATAACTAAAGGTGCACGCTGGCCCGATACGACCGCGCAGCTTAGCTGAAACGTCTTCGCGATTGGCTCTCCCTCAGGTAAAGACGCTCTGCCCAACGGTTTGGACGTCACCTTTGAAGTGACGGAGATCAAGAGGCTGACAGGAAGCTACAACACTATGGTTGGCAACAACGAAGGAAGCATGGTGAGACACACAACACTTACTTCACACAGCTGTTAAGGTACATACTGGCAGCCTGGATGAGAACTGAATGTGATGTGGCTGCATTAGTGTGAATGGATGGTGCGACTGAAGCGGTTTGAGCGATTTGTGTTCCTTTGGACTGGAAAAGTTGCGATGCAACAGGTCATGTATCACCTACCATGTCCTTCAGGTTCTGGGGGTGAAGCTGCCCAACGTATTCGGCCGAGCTGAGAAAGTCACCTTCCAGTTCTCCTACGGTACAAAGGAGACTTCCTATGGCCTGTCATTCTTCAAACCGCAACCTGGATTCTTTGAACGCAAGTAAGTGAGATCATTGTTCTCCTTTAGGTTCCATTAGGCGTTTATACCTGCTGGGTTCCCAGATGTTATGTGGTTTTTAAAAGTTGATACTCCTTTTATTTGGGTTTCTGATCTATTCAAAGGTACAGTTTTTCTCATATTGAGTGTCCTTTATTTCAGCTTCACTCTGAACTTATATAAAGTCACGGGTCAGTTTCCGTGGAGCTCCTTAAAAGAGACTGACAGAGGCCTGTCTGCAGAATTAAATGTAAGAAGTTTTTGGGGTTTTTTAAGTCTGAACCCTGTAGATTTAAGCTCTGATGCGCCTGTTTGTGTCGTCTTTGCAGTTTCCTCTCGGGGTGACCAGCCACACACTGAAGTGGGAGGGAGTGTGGAGGGAGCTGGGCTGCCTGGCACGTAGCGCCTCCTTCGCAGTACGAGAGGAAAGTGGCCACTCGCTGAAATCTGCCCTTTCGGTAACTCCAGAAAACTGTTTCTTTTAACCAATAATTTACAAAAGTGAAGGGAAATCTTTAATTTTAAGCAGTTTTCTGTTCAGTTAAATCCCTATTGGTTTTATTGCAGCACTCTATGTCCATTGACTCGAGGAATTCTGCTATCTTTCCAAACAGAGGTGCCTTGCTTCGCCTCAACCAGGTCTGTATGTAAAATGTGTGTTGCCATGTATGTTGGTGTATTAAAAATCATATGTTATTTGGGTGTAAATATGAGTTAGAAGAGATTTTGAGGAACATCATGTCTTTTTAAGCGAGTAATATTAATTGCCTTTGCACTCCTGTTTTGAACAGTGAGTGTGTTTTGGCATCAGGGTTGTATTCCGTCAATACACAACGTTTGCTGTGACTTGACCAAATATCAGTGCTCTGAGTTCTTTTCACGTGATCAAGTAATTATAAGCCGACTTGATCAAAAAGTAGGTTAGGCTGTAAGCTTTAGTTTCCAGCATCTGTCGTGCGGAGGTGAGTGAGTCTTTGTCACTTCACACAGCATAGCAGAGCTTTAGCAACAATCATCAAATTGTGGCGTATTTCCCTCCTTTTCCATTTTCACACCTCCGATTTTAAGCTAGCTTCCGTTCAGATTTTTCTTAGCAGCTAGCTCACACCTGCTTTTCATTTAAGCTTTGCCTTCTGAAAAATGGGACTTTTTCAGCTCATAGATGGATTTGTGTTCTTGCAAAGGAAATTCTCAGAGCTGTTGGTTTTAATTTGTGAAACGAAACCACTCATAAAATCCAGGAAATGGCTACATCCAGAAAATTAAGCTAGCTAGGTTTTTGCTAACCACTGTTATGTTTAGAGTTTCTTAAAGGCAGATGGAAAATACTCCCTGTATTAAAAATGTTGTCTTTAATGTTCCTTTGGTTTGTCTCGCTAACATGACCTGCATGGTTCTGATTCTCTGTCTGTTGGTGTTTTTGCCCGGCAGGAGCTGGCTGGATTCACCGGAGGAGACGCCAGCTTTCTGAAAGAGGACTTTGAGCTTCAGCTAAACCAAAAGCTTTTCTGGGATTCTGTACGAAGGAAATTACCAATTTTGCAACTTTACATTATAACTCTGACTTATTGGTATAATTTGATGTTTTGCTTCGTCAAGCTAACCACTAGAAGGCAACAAAGCTTTGTTCTTTATTCCTGAATGTGTTTTGCAGCAGAATTCAAAATAACTACAATTTGTGTCTTGTCAGGTTTTGTCTGCCTCTCTGTGGGGAGGAATGCTTTATCCCATCGGAGGACAGCCGACCTGCATTGCTGACAGGTATGCCAGTTGTTAAAATCGAATCAAACCGAAATTTGAGAGCAGTTTGAATTATTTTTGTTTTCAGATTATTCAGTTAGTGATCAGGGTGCTGAATATATGCAGCTGTTCAAGCTGACATGTTTTATGAAAACATTGTGGCCTGCCGGCTTTTGTCCAGGTTCTACCTTGGCGGTCCCACCAGTGTCCGGGGCTTTGGGATGTACAGCATAGGGCCACAGAGTGAAGGTAAACCGAACAGGGCCTGGTATGACTGGTGGAATTCAGGTTTAAGCAGAATTCTGATGTGTTGCGTTTGTGCGCTTTGGGTTTCAGGTGACTATCTGGGCGGGGAGGCGTACTGGGCAGGCGGTTTGCACCTCTACACCCCTCTACCATTCAGGCCTGGCAAGGGAGGCTTCGGCGACCTTTTCAGAACGCACTTTTTTCTCAACGCAGGCAACCTGTGCAACCTTAACTACGGTGGGTGGAAAGATGACGGGCTCAGCTTCTGCTTTGCTGAGATAATGAATTTGTTCCAAGTCTTTTGTGTCCGTTTCTTATCTCTCATGTCTCCTGGGCTTCTAATCTCAACAATGAGCTCCATCTGATGAGAGAGACTCACTTTGTTACCATGAAACTTCACATTTTGTTTCCGTCTGTTACTGTCAATAGCCTAGTATAGACGAGGCTATTGATCAACACAGTTAGCAGCTTTGTCAATATATTTAAGTTCCAGCAGAGCTGTCACTTCACCGTCGATCACCCATGTCTCAGTTAGGAGCAACCATCTGAACACTGCTGAACAATCCCACTAGGTCACAGCTGCACGTGTACAGACACCAGTAGTCACCTCACTGTTGCCATATTTGATGACTTTTCAGTAAAAAAAAAAAAAAAAAAAAATCTGAAACGATCAAAATCGGAATTGTCAGCCAGAAACCTGATCGGTGCACCGCTAGAGCAGAGTATGAATTATTATTCTTCCACTTGACAATTCTGAACCTGAGTGCAAGGCGGTGAGGCTGGTCTCGCTCTCGAGTACATGTATGAGGAAGGTTTGCCTGTGCTGTGCAGTGACATGGTCTCTGTGTCCCGTGCAGGCGAAGGCCCCCAGGCTCACCTGCAGAGGCTGGCTGAGTGCATCCGCTGGTCGTACGGGGCCGGCATCGTGCTGCGGCTCGGGAACATCGCCCGGCTGGAGCTGAACTACTGCGTACCCATGGGAGTTCAGAGTGGAGACAGGTGAGCGAATGACCCGAGCAGTGGCTGCTCTTGTTGTCCTGTTTCTGATGAAACATCACAGAACATTTTTCCTTTCTCTCTTTCCTAGGATATGCGACGGCGTCCAGTTCGGAGCAGGAATTCGCTTCCTGTGATTTCTCGCTGCATCTGCCCCTCGCCTCCACCTCCACCCCCGCCCCCGCCTGTCTTGCAGAGTTTGGTGTGAATAGAGAGAGCGCCTTTGTCATGTTGCACCTGTAACTTGTTTGGGAGTGTAAAAACAGTAGCATGGGCTCGCACACTGTGGAAAAATAAGCCACGCCCCCTTCAGTGCCATGGTTTCCTGTGTCCACAAGCGGCTGCTGGAAACTACCAGCACCATGCAACCTCAATTCAGCTAAAAGTAAAACGGGGGACATAAATCATGTTGTGTTTTGCTTGGTAATTTGCACCTCTGGTATTTTGTGTTCTGTTTGGTGAGGTAAAAGTTTCTGGCAAATATTAAATAGATTGTTGGCAAGTTGCCTGGTTGGTTTCTCACTCAGGACTACAGTTTGTGGAGAACCTGGAGAAAATCAGCTCTGATTTCTTCACAACAATGTAGGTCAGACACTGAAGATGAGAATTGGAATGTCACCATAGCAACATTCACCAGCAGTGTTTTCCCCCCCCCCCCACTTCTCTTTTTGATGTTAAAATGTTAATCAATAAATCCTAGCATCTCCCTTGAATTATTTCTGCTGTCTTCAGTTTGCTGGTAGAAGAGTGAATGCAGGGTGAACATCTAGATATACAACAACCAGATCTTCCCTGTTAGTTAACCAGAACCACAGAAGCACTGGAGCTAACAATTTGAACTGATACCCAATATTCCAAATGCTGTCATGGATTATAACCTACACATTTTTTTTCCGTCTTTATTTATGGATTTTGACATGGAGGCTCAACAGATATCAATGATATAAAAAAAAAAAAAAAAAAATACGAGTCAGCACAATTCAAGCCATCGATTTAAAAACAACAGCTTATGTCAACAGAAATTTAACAAAAAAACATGATAAAAAAAAAATAGCTTTTCATTTACTGTGGTGTAATTTGTCTGCCAGGGATTAAAGCAGTTGATTAAAAGTTGCCATATCTGAAAAAACTTGTCAACTTTCCCTCTGAGTCTAAAATTGTTTTTGTTTCAGTTTTTTTTTATTTTTAAAAAGCTTGACTTACTTCAAACAGAGTGAAGAGCTTTGCAAGACGGTCAAATTCTGATGTAAAGGCAACAACATCCATCCACTGAGGTTTATGGTGAAAAATAACCAATATTTACTGATATTTGATAAATACCTGACATTGCTTCTCTGCTACCTTTATAGGGACAGTATGAGTTATTTTCCAGGCACATAGTGGCTTTTAATGACACAATCAACTATCTTGCCTCCACCTGTTATGAACATGGTATATATCAGAAATGACTTCAAATAAATTTGACATAATTGAACTTGAAATTTGTCTCTTTGAGAAACTCCTTCAGTAGAAGCAGTGGGTGATGATGCAGGCGGGGTTCTGCCTCTGCCAGGTTCCAGCTGATCGCTGACCTTTGCTCCTCAGGAACCTGTGCAGGGCAGTCGAGTTCGGCCGGTGCCGGATGGGATTCAGTTCCGTTTGTTCTGTGTGGGAGTTCGGGCAGGTGACCGGTCCAAAAGCCCGAGAGCCCGGTCTGTACAGTACAAAACGGAAAGGGCAAACACTTCTTCTGTTTTTACTTCTTTTTTT
Organism: Poeciliopsis turrubarensis; assembly: GCA_010277015.1. Lineage (NCBI taxonomy): Eukaryota > Metazoa > Chordata > Actinopteri > Cyprinodontiformes > Poeciliidae > Poeciliopsis > Poeciliopsis turrubarensis. Next base: position 120,098 of record VMRN01000259.1, read on the forward strand.
TGTCTCAGATCATAAAACAAAATATTGACTTCAAGGATAACCTGAGTGAAAACAAGCAGCAGTTTTCAAATGAGGATGCTTCTTAAAAGAAAACTGTTTTCCAATTGTTAAGAACTCATCCACCTCCTTTGCTTTTGCTACTCCTCTTTGAATCTGTGGCCCGATGCTGCACATCCCATAATAAGAAATCAAAGTCAGAAATGGTTTGAACTTCCTCCTTCTGCATCCATGAAGCCTTTCCAACTCCTCTGCCGTCTGGGGTCACAGTTCACATATTGTTGGAGCTTTTGTGATGCGAATCAGCGAGTTGTATAGAAAAAAAAATAATAAAATCAAATAAAAACTGTCCAAAAGTAAAAATGTCAGAGCGGAGGATGGACAGCATCCAAAACCAGAGGGAAGAACTGCCTCTGATCTCTGGCAGAGAATCCAGACGAAGGAGTGGCCTAGTTAAAGCTCTGATTTAATCTGACTGTTGTAGTTACTCAGATAGCGTCCCCGGTATTGAAAGCGCAGCGTGATCGCGCACGTACAGTACGTGGCGTGTCGCGTCGCCCAGCGGCCGTGGCGGGTATGAACCGGCTGCGTCAAGACCGCAACACGACGACAGACAGTAACTGCCTCCAACCACCTAACCAACCCGCTCTGCGCTCTCATCACACTCAGACATGCGCGCGCGCGCACGCTGGCGCACATACACACACACACGCGCACACACACACACACACATACATAAAGAGGTGGCGGCGGCGCTCAGAGCTCCAGAGCGGGCTGGAACGGATCCCTCATATTCCCTTCATACTTCCATCTATTTTTATATGCACTCACTCCGCCATCATGCTGTGGACAGCGACTCGAGTCTTAAGGAAATTCTCCACCTCCTCCGTGAGTAACAGCGACCTTCCGGCTCGGATCCCGGCTGACTGTCACTCTGCTGCGTTTTGGCGATGTGAGCAGCTCATTGCGGCTCTGACACTTTGCCACGTCGTTTCCTTACGTGTCACGTCGCCGATCTTCACCTGTGCCAGACGGAGGGAGTTGGATGAAACGCGCTCCGCGGCGTCGCACGCGATTAACGGATTAGTAACGCGGCTGCAAGGCGGGACTGGCGGGTCTCTGTCGCCTCTGCTGCAGCCTCACAGTTTGGTTCTTTAGCCAGTTTGTCAGAAGCCGCCTCGCTGCTGTACGGAGTTGCTTTGAATGCGTTATGAAGCGGTGCAGAAACGTCATGTAACAGCAGTGCGCGTTTGATAAGCCCATGCATGACAGGGAGCTTGGAAACCTGACACTGTCCCCGCATGTGCAGCTCCTGTCAGACGCATGGGGCCCCCAACCGCGAACTTGAACTCTCTGGACCCCTCAGCCACAGAGCGGATCTGAGAGCGTCATCAGTGGCGCTTTGGTTGGATGTTCCTGAATCATGGCATCATTTCCAGGCCTTTTACTGATTACTGAGACAGTAGTTCACCCAGAGGGAAAAGTTGCTGCAGAACATAAAACACAGACATCCTCAACTTGACACAGATGTGTTGTTAGTTCCCACAAGTTGGTAAACGTAACTTCTTTACTCTTACCTTCCAGATGCATGATATTTAGTCAGTATTCCATAATGCCGATATACTAAAACTCATTTGGCCAATAATCAATGCCATTATCGATATTCTTTTCTTAAACCTACTTACGGAAACTATGTGGATTTCTCTATTGTGGGATTAAAATACTGCATTATCTTTGTCAATTTGTGGATGTGGAAACTATCCGCACATCTTTGACAGCTTTACACAAGTGCATGGAGTGTGTCCTTTGTTGTGTAAAGTTTCAGTGGCCGGATCTTGTAAAGTTCTCGCAGATTTGTAAACTGTGTGTGTAAATTGTCTGCAGAAATCTCTTTGCAGTCTGTAGGTTTACACACACACAGACTGTAACCACTGCACTAAACTTTAAACAGGTGGCCTGATGGTTCCCACAGCTATTCATAGGTTTGGGGACAGTTCCCACATATTCACAAACTTTTTCATGTGTTGGGACTTTTCCCAAACATTTAGAAGCTTCACACAAGTGTGCAAACTACACCCATATTTTTGCAAACAGGTGTGTGAACCATACACACACACACACACACACACACACGCGCGCACGCACACGCACACACACATGCACACACACATTGGGGAACAGTTCACAGTGCTGTGTGAACTGTTCCCACAAACTTGTAGAAATGTTTGTGACTTTTCAAATCACAAATGACTTGAATAGAACATGTGAGGTCAGTTCAACCAATTGTTGGTCATATGAGGCTGCTAAACGGTGTGCGTGAATTCGGAACTGTTCCCACGTAGTCGGAACACACCCACCCAGGTTCAGAAATTAATAATTAATAAGCAATGAGCTAGAAGTGCCGTGTAAGAGTGTAAACACGACATGTAAATGCTGAGAGTATAAGAAAAGGTCTTTTGAAGATTTGGAGGCTCACTAAATCTAACAGATTGTTTTGTTCTCTTTCCAGCATTTCTACCAGAATAAGCTGAAACTGGCCATTATTGGTCAGAGTCTGTTTGGCCAAGAGGTTTACAGTAACCTGAGGAAGCAGGGTCACAAGGTTGTGGGTGTGTTCACAGTTCCTGACAAAGATGGCAAAGCCGACCCCCTGGGTGAGTTAACCGTTTAACTGCTGCTCTTTTTTTTATGCACCTCGTTGCTGTTTGACGTTGACGCAATTTAAAGTTGACGTAAATGTTGTAAATATTGTGTTTCACAATGTGGAAAAAAACCTAATTGTGTTGTGGATGTGCTCATTTCAGGCAACAGTATTTGCCTCCTCACATATTTTTCTTTTTTTTGTCTCTTGAGTCTCATTAAAGTGGTTTTTAGATCATCAGAACAACTTTTATACTGGACAAAAAAAGAATCAAGAAACGACACACAATGCAGTTTTCAAGTGACATTTCTACCCGTTAAGAAAAAGCAGCTCTCCAAGCCAAGCTCAGCCTTTGTGAAAAAATAATTTTCCATCATGGTAAATTATAAATTGACTGAATAATCACAATGAGTACATTTTTCTAATTGCTAATTATTGCTTAACTTTGTGTCATGTGCTTTGGGCACATTATAATTTTATTTATTTTTCTATTGACTTTAGTTGCATGACTTTTAGTGCAATATATTTTGGAGTTTGGATAATTCCTTTATTGTAATTAATTTGACTTTGTTAGTTTATAAACAGGCTGGGTTTGGACTTGTGTAAAGAGAGATCCGTCCTTCCGCTCGCTTCGCTCCATCACCACCCAGGATCTCTAGGCGGCCATGCAGTGTTTCTGCTAGCCTTTGTTTGTTTGCTGTTTTTGTTGTGATTTTGGCCTGGTGGTCTGGTTGTCCTGTTTTCGATTCTTTCTTTGCAGTAGATTCTTGTCTTGCTTTGGTTCGGTACTAGTCGAAGCCTCGACTAGTACCGGTATGGGTTTGGCCCTCTGCTGTACCGTTTTGTTCTTTTTGATCGGTTCACCAGGTCCAACTTTCTGTTCATACTTTCGGGGCTTTGTTTTTGCCTCTCTTTTTTGGGGACACAGGGAACTGAGGGTATTTAACTCTCTCTCTCTGTTTTTTTTTCTCCACAGAAAATCAAAGCAGTTGAAAAATGAAATAATTCTTTTGAACCCTCATTTTGCATGTGTCCTCAAATATGTTGCGCCCTTATTGGTCGTAACACTTTAGACAAGTGGGGGGCAGTATTATTCTGTTTATCCGTAAAAATATGTTTTTAGAAACATATTATGATTCCAAAAACAGGAGCCATGAAAAACGACATTTGGTAGATTTTTAGACTTCCTGAGGATCCTTGTGAAAACTTTATCAAGAGAGTTCGTTGTGGATCTCAGGCTGTGGGTCAGCAGAGGCCGGCGCTGTGGCTGAGGTAGATGTGTGTTGACTGCACTGTGCTCTGGGACAAAGACATGTCTTTATACCGTGTTAGCTGAGGCAGAGTGACTCCATTGTCCGTGCTGGAAGAGGCGCAGAGATGAAAAACCAATGAATCATTTCCAGGGAGCAGTAGACTTCCAGATCTTACATTTGATTCGGGTTAAAATATATCCCAGAAGATCCGAGGGTGGAATGCAGTTCATATCAAAACAGCAGCTTTGGGAAGGTATTCTGACATCCTGCTGAGAAACTCCAGCAGAAACTTTCCACAAACTCACAAGTTCAATGAGTGCGAGAGTTGTGCAGGTGATACCAAAGAAAGGTTCTTATGTTAACATGTAACTGTTAAGATGTTTTTGATTGAAATAGCTTTTGATTTTAGTACATGTGACCACTTAATGCTGCACATTCAAAGAATGACCGTTTGCAGTTCTTTATAATCCATAAAATGTTTAGAAAATCTGCTGTGCATAATAATTTGGAACAGTGCAATTTGAGTTTTTTTTTTCTTTTTGAAAAAATACTGTTCTTATGGGGAGCTTTGTTCAGTAAAATTTGATTTATGCTGTAATAGTTAATGACTTGAAAATTATATTGACCATCATTTGCATTGACCATTTAAGAAAATCTGAGAAAATATCACTTGCATAATAATTTGGGACACTGTGTAAAGTATAACAAACTTGTTAATGGTGGCTGAGGTGCTGCTTCCTGCCTGGTTTGTCACAGTTTATTGTACTTGTATGAACCCGGATAGAGCAGGCAGATCTGGTTCTAAGTGCTATTCAAGCTTATCTAAACTGGGTTGAACTGGCTGAAACTGCTGGTTACTCTTTATGAAGAGCAATAAATCACATCTCTTTGCTCTTGCTGGAATCTTTTGAAACCTTTCCAAACACACCAATGGAAGGTTTTTTTTTTTTTTTAAATGTCTAAGAATATTCTGGCATAGATAAAGATCTCATCAAGAAAAGTTTTATTGAGGACTTTAACATCCAGTGAATGTCAAAGCATTGTTTTTCTGTTCTGGCCGTAGAACAGACGATGTGCTGCTGTTGAGCTCTTTAGCTCATCACCATCGTGAAGTGACCTGGGTGAGATACAGACCCAGCGACTCTATCAGGAAAGGTTTTGTTTGTCTTTGCCTCCAGTAGAGAATTTCAAGGATCCTGGTGACTTCTTGGAGCTTCTTCTCCAGCTCTGCTCAATTAATCATAACTTCGACATAATGCAGATACAAGCAGTCAAAATGGCCGTCCTCCATTGTGTGGTCAGGCTCAGCTCTATAGACAGATCCAGAACCTCCATCATCCAAGAGACATTGTAGAGAAATGGAGTAAAGCCACTGGCAATTTGTATTAAAATAACCAAACTATATTCTCTGCAATTTTTATGAAAAATAGTATGAAAAGCATAGTATCTTTTATGTGTTAATCTGAAAGAACCCTTTAAAGTGACAACAAAACTCATTAAAACGTAAAATAAACGAGTGAACGTTCTGAGTCTGATTTCCCTCAGTGCTGGCCTGTCTGACCTGCAGTTCTCACATCTCCTCCTCACTGTCAGCTGTGGCAGCGGAGAAGGACGGGACGCCCGTGTTTAAATTTCCGAGGTGGCGCGTCAAAGGGAAGCCCATCCCAGACGTGGTGGACGCGTACAAGTCAGTGGGCGCAGAGCTCAACGTCATGCCCTTCTGCTCCCAGTTCATCCCCATGAACGTAATCGACCATCCCCAGCACGGCTCCATCATCTACCACCCGTCCATCTTACCGCTGCACAGAGGAGCTTCTGCCATCAACTGGTGAGAAAGAGAATCCATCATGAAGATAAAGACGGCCTGTTGTACTTTACATAATTACTGTCATCTTTGCTGTCGAATCAGAATTGCACAAACTCCCAGTTGCTCGCCAATGTGTAAGTGAAAGTAACAGTTTCAAGCCGGTTCTCTGTCTGTTCCCCTCCCTGGTTTTTCCTTACTATGAACAACTACTGCATGTTTTCAGCTGCTGAACTGAGTTTTTTGTTTCCCATAAAAACAAGGATATTTTTTAAATCTCACATTTTTCAATTTCCACAAAATCTGCCAGCACCTAAACTTTCATTTGTGTTTCTTTCCTAGAATAATATAAGGCAAGTTCATTAGTAAGGACTTTAATTATAGTCGTGCCATGAAGCATGAAGCACAATGGTTTTATGATGCTCACCTTTTTTTCTTCATAGAGCTTCATTGAGCTTTTTCCTCCAGTTTTACAGTCATTTCAGAACAAACATACATCAAATTAGCTTTGTGTTTTCTTATGTGTGTGTGTGTGTTTTTTTTAAAACGAACCTAAGTGTAACATTTGCTTCATGACCACTGGTTCATAAAGTACCATTCAAAAATATTCACCCTCATTGAACTGTTTCACATTTTCAATATATTTTATTGGGACAGCAAAGATGACAGTAATAATGTAAAGTACAACAACTGCAACAAAAACTATTTTCAACATGAATTTATATACAGCAATAAAAGGGCAGTATTATGCAAAATTGAATTTTGCAAACCTTACAACATGTTATAATGTTATTATCTCCTGGGCTCCGCCTTCGATGCTGCAGCTCTTCCTCAGAGCTGCAGCATCCTAGCAACTGAAGGCTTCGTTACTTGGTTGTGCTATGAAATATAATCTAAATGCCTGGGAAACACATGATACTGTCCCTTTAAGGTTTTTGGGTCTGTGAGTCTCCTGCCAGTTGAAATTGTCTAAATGACATGGTGGCTTTTCAAATCCCTCATAAATCTCTGCATGTCTCCAGGACCCTTATTCACGGTGACAAAAAAGCTGGCTTCAGCGTGTTCTGGGCCGACGACGGCCTGGACACGGGCCCCATCCTGCTGCAGAGGGAATGCAGAGTGGAGCCCAATGACACGGTGGACACGCTGTACAACCGCTTCCTCTTCCCAGAGGGCATCAAAGCCATGGTAACCAGCCGGAATGTCAGCACAACCCCTTTTACCTAGACATATACCACCAACTGTCCCTTGTGTCAGGTGGAGGCGGTGCAGCTCATCGCTGATGGAAAAGCCCCTCGAATCCCCCAGACAGAGGAAGGAGCGAGTTATGAAGGCATCCAGAAGAAATCCAACTCCAGGGTGAGAGCAAACTGTAGAGCTAGAGTTATCTATGACATGCTGCCACTGTCTAAAGAAGGTCCAGCACTCCAAAGACAAATTAGTGGTTGTCATTTTCCATCAAACACTAAGCCAGCTCAAGTTTTACATCCTGCATTCCAGCTTTAACTCCCAGAGTGATCAGCACTGATCAGGTTCAAGCTGTTGGCCGGCTGCTCAGAGTGAAACAGCCCGATTCAGAGTCCTGTGGTTCACAGTGAGAGCAGCTCCTGACTGGTTCATGCTAGTTTTCTCTATTGGTGGAGCTGATCTTAACCGCTTTCTGCCTGCTCTGCTGGCTGTTTGTCCCACCGTGCTATTCTCGGCCCAGCGGTTGGCCTTCACCTGTCGTTCCTCCGAGCGGTCCCCAGGGGGCAGCACTGGGATGTTTTGGCTCCCTTCCTCACGCAGGTCCCCCCTTCTGAAAATAAAGTGAGTTCTCAGCAGCTCTGACTCCAGCCTCTCCCCGTGTCTCCCAGGTGGACTGGGCCCAGCCAGCTGAGGCCATCCACAACTGGATCCGCGGCCATGACAAAGTCCCCGGAGCTTGGACCGTCATCGATGGTCAGGTGAGTTTACCGGGACTTGTGCAATGAAAAACAACAACAACAACAACAAAAAAGACCAGAGCAGATGGTAAATAAACCCTGAGGGACATTCTGTTGTTTGGACAGTGTGTCTCAGACTAGTATACACACCCTTTGGAGTTTATCCACATTTTCTCACATTACAATCACAACAGTGGTTCTGTTTTACTGGTCCTTTATTGGATAGATTAAGGCCGTTCAAAGTGTGGGCTGAGGCGCAGTTTCATGCGGCCCCTGCTGCATTTAAAAGAATGGTAAACTACACTCTAGACCAAATACACTGAAAACAGTCTTTAAACAGTGGGAAACTGACTGACTTTAATTAAGACAACCAGATAAAAAAAAGTTCATAATAACATGATTTGTTGGAGAAACAATTTGGCCCCTGAGTACTTTCAACTTTGGGACTCTGGCTCACGTTTCAAAAAGTTTAGACACCCCTGAAGGCGAACTCAATCCTCTGTTGACCCAATTTTCACTGACAACGCAGCAACAACTCTGTTGGTGTAAGACTACAGGAGATTGATGTAGGTTTGGGTTTGAATTGCTTTGATTTTAGCAGTTTCACTGTAGCTGTGACTGTATTCTTTAGGGTTGCTGTCCTGCTGAAAAGGTGAACCTTTATAATGCCAGTATATCATCACCATCACCATCATCATCATCATCATCATCATCATCATCATCATCATCATCGCTATATCAGTGTGTGAAATGTTCATATAACATGGGTCTGTTTGGAGACCTGTAATTATTGGCTAATATATTCAAAGTGTCATGAGTTTGGATATTTCCAAAATGGTAAAAGTAAAAAAGTGATGGAAGAGTAGAGGGTCAGGGGTTAAATATATTGCTATATTTACCGTTATTGGTGTCTCTAGAGAATTTCCACAAAAAACACACAAATCTGTTGAGATTAAATGACAAGCAGATGGACTGCTTTCTCCTGGTTGTTTTATTTAGCGGTGTCAGATCACACTACACATTCCTGATTTTTATTTGTTAAAAGAATTCAACAAAAAAAAAAAAACAACACGAAGTTGTGCATCAACATGTTGGTCTGTCACATAAAACCCAACGCTGAAGCTTGTTGAAAAAGAATATTTTCACAAAGCAGCGTTTCTGTTCAAACTGCTTATCTGTGCCTTTCTGCAGCCTGTGACCCTTTATGGCTCGTCCATGTTGGGGGGGTCGGTGCCTGCCGGTCAGGCCTTGGAAATCGAGGGGGCTTCCCAACCCGGCCTCGTCACAAAGTCCGGGCTGGTTCTGTACGGAACCGACGGGAACGCCGTGAGTTCTCCTTCACCACGACTAAACAAGCGTCCAGAGCAAACAGCGGCAGACACGGCCGCTTGTTTAAACAAATTCTGACCTGTCGGCATGTTTTTAACCTCTCTGTGGTTTGACCGGCAGCTCCTGGTGAAGAACCTGCAGTTTGAAGACGGAAAGATGATTCCTGCTTCCAAGTACTTCTCCTCAGGAGAAAGCTCCAGCGTGGAGCTGACCGACGACGAGAAGAAGATGGCCGAGGAAATCAGGGCAAGCGCAACACGCCATTAGATTGCCACTGTGACCTTTTGTTGCATAGACAGAAATAAAAATGAACAGCTTTTGTTGTTTACTCAAAGAACATCTGGAAGGGAATCCTCAGCAATGTGGGCGCCATCGAGGAAACGACAGACTTCTTCAAGTCCGGAGCTGCTTCCATGGACGTTGTCAGGTGAGACAGAGGGCCCAGTGTTGGGTAGGAATCTATAACATCTGATACGATAAATAGATAAAAAAAAATTTAATCCATGCAGCTGGTCCTTTAACGCCGAAACATCCAACCGCTCTGACTTGTCATTCAGTTGTTCTCTGACTGAGGCTAATCTACGTTTTCTGAACCGATTCAAAGTGATATTTAGTTTCAGGAAACGATTACAATATTGACGCCGATGTGGGCTTTTTTTTTTTTAAAAAAGAAATCATTAGAACCCTCTGAATACATACAACCAGCAGCAGTGGGCCCAACATGCTGGAGATCTGTCAGGGTTTTCTGGAGCTGCGGTTTCGACCAATGACGAGGCGTCCTTTCCGTCTGCAGGTTAGTGGAGGAGGTCAAGCAGAAGTGTGCAGGTGTCCAGCTGCAAAACGAGGACGTGTACATGGCCACCACCTTCCACGACTTCATCCAGATGTTCGTCCGCAAGCTCCGAGGGGAGGACCAGGAGGAGGAGCTGATCGTCGACTACGTGAGCCTGACGTTCTGTCGGAAACAGAGCGACGATCTGGCAGTCAGGTGAGACCTTCACCTTTCTGTTTCCTCTTCGTCTTTGTAGGCAACCAGAGAAGTGAACAGCATGACGGTGAACATGCCATACCAGTGCTTCATCGACGGAAAGTTTGAGGATGCAGAAAATGGCAAGAGCTACGACACCATTAATCCAACCGATGGATCTGTAAGTCCACCCGTCTATCCGTCTGTCCGTCCATCCATCAGTTCATCCATCCGTATCATCCAACCGTTTCCCCCGCAGGTGATCTGTAAGGTGTCGTATGCGTCAGTGGCAGACGTGGACCGGGCCGTGGCTGCTGCTAAGGAAGCTTTTGATTCTGGGCCATGGGGCAGGATGAACCCCAGAGACAGAGGAAGTCTGCTCTATAAGTAAGTAGCTCCTCCTAGTGGAAGCCAGAGGACCAGTTTGGCTGGAACAGTCTCCATGCATTGTTTCTCCTGCGTTTTTGTCTTACCAGGCCATTTACCAACATTTTGTGGAATGCAAAAGTACATTATTTTTCAGTTTTAGTCCCATCATTTCTGCCTGTTTATGTGCACCTTCTGTTTTAAGAAGTGGTGACCAAAGGCTTAAATCTCCAACCTGCTGATTCAAATGACTTTTTAAGCAGAATAAACAGCATTATTTAAATAGCTTTTTGTTGCGCCCCAGCTCCAAATTTTAAAATGTCCTTCTGTGCTTCTTCTTATCGTTATTTTATCACCCACCCACATATTATGATGGTAGCTAACCTTTGACCTTTACTTCCTTTTCTCCCTTCAGGCTTGCCGACCTAATGGAGGAACACCAGGAGGAGCTGGCCACTATTGAGTCCATTGACTCGGGAGCGGTTTACACGCTCGCCCTGAAGACACACGTGGGCATGTCCATCCAGACCTTCCGCTACTTCGCAGGCTGGTGTGACAAAATCCAGGCAAGCTGACAACTGTTACGGACACGCTCCTCTGGTCTCGGACTAGGAAGAGACACTTTGATGCGCTTCTGTTTGCTGCAGGGCAAAACGATCCCCATCAACCAGGCCAGACCCAACCGGAACCTGACCTTCACCAAGAAAGAACCTCTGGGGTAGAGCCTGACCAACGCTGACTCGGTTTCTGTTGTGCAGATGTATTTCACTGTGTCGAACTCTTTTCTCGATGCCAGAGTTTGTGCCATAGTCATTCCATGGAACTACCCTCTGATGATGCTGGCCTGGAAGAGCGCAGCCTGTCTGGCAGCTGGAAACACACTGGTCCTTAAACCTGCTCAGGTGCCGACATTTCGTCCTCTGCTTCAGTTTCAGAATGAATACAACATTAAATAGTCGCCTGTGATTCATTAAGCTGCGTATGCAATGGTGACCTTCGACATATGAGGACCTCTGAATGAGAAGGAGCCAGATAAAGTTTTGTATTTTGCAGGTCTACAGACTCCATTAACTGAACCTCTGCCATGTTTCCAGGTAACTCCTCTGACTGCTCTGAAGTTTGCTGAGCTTTCTGTGAAAGCCGGAATCCCAAAAGGAGTCATCAACATTCTGCCTGGCTCAGGTAAAATCAGCATAAACAACAAATCAGAATGAATGATACAGTGGAGTGCCACTCCGATTGGTTATCTTCTTCTCCAGGCGGCATGGTGGGTCAGAGACTCTCTGACCACCCGGACATCCGCAAGCTGGGCTTCACCGGCTCCACTCCAATCGGCAAACAGATCATGAAGAGGTAAGAGGGGAGGCTGGCTCGCTGATTTCATGAGCATGTTGCCTTCCTCACGGTTTCCCTCCGCGGTTCCTCCCTGCAGCTGTGCGCTCAGTAACCTGAAGAAGGTTTCTCTGGAGCTGGGGGGGAAATCTCCCCTCATCATCTTCAGCGACTGCGACATGGACAAGGCGGTTCGCATGGTGAGAGAACATCCATCTGGAAAAGAGGCTTTTTGGTTTGGGAGTTGTTGTTTTTTTTTTTTTTAACACAAGTGGGTTCCAGTGCAGCCCAGAGTCGTTTCTTCTATTTGTCCTTCCATTTTTGTTTTTCTACTTCCATTTCTTTCTTGAGTTCTTCCTCCCTTCCCATTTGTCATTAGTTCTTTTCCTTCCTACTGTTCAGAAATCACAAACTTCAGTATTTTCTATTTTAAGATGAAGAGCAATGAGTTGGAGGAACCCTGGTGAAACGGTGATTGAAGATGAAAGCACTTTCCTGTATAAAAGGCCCATCCAAGAAAAAAATACATAGAAAAACTTGACCTCTTTCTGAATATTTTTGTTTCAATGAGGTAAAATATGATATAAAGTAGCCTGTTCTCTTCCTCAAGTATAACCCAGGGAAACATTTCTAATCCAAATGTCTTAGCAGCTAGTAAAGTAGAAATTACAAAACGTCTTTTGCTATCTAATTCCAAACAGAAATGAGAAGAATCATCAACGGGTTCAGTTCCATAACTCGTGTGCTCTCTGCAGGGCATGAGCTCAGTGTTTTTCAACAAAGGGGAGAACTGCATTGCTGCTGGACGCCTGTTTGTGGAGGAGTCCATCCATGATGAGTACATCAGACGAGTGGTGAGTATACTTCATCACTGAGATGCTGTGCAGTAAAGGAATGCTTCCTTTCCCACTCATCACTGTCGCCAAGTTCTGCAGAGGCCGGTTGATAAACCAATCACTTCATGGTTCGAGACAGATCGGAGACCAGCCTTTGAGGACAGAGACCGGGAACCACAACCCTCCATTTGCTGAGCGGCATTCATCGATACGACCATTAGCGTCAGATTCTCTTTAATTTGATCAGGTCAAGCTTCCGTCGAAGGCTGGTGTCCTGCAACTTCCAGATGATTCTGCTTCTTCAACACACCTAAATCAGATATCATGTCATAAGCAGAACTTTGTAGAACCTGACTGCATCTGAAGGAGGAAATTTAGTCATTTGATTCTGGTGTGTTGGACTTAAGAAAGCAGTGGGACTCCTGTCCCTGAGAACTGACTTTATTAGCCCCAGTAACTGTAGGATAAGGGTGGGCAATCCCAGTCATCGAGTGTCCTGCAACTCTTAGACGTTTCCCTGGTCCAACACACTTCCCTCAAATAACTGAATCACCTTCTAAGTGCAGTCATGTTCTTCAGAGTCCTGCTAATGACCTCGTTATTTGAGGGTCTTGCAGTAGAGACACATCTAAAAGTCACAGGACAGGAGCCCTCAAGGTCTAGAGTTCCCCGCCCCTGGTGCAGGGCTTTACTGCCTCTTTTTGACTGAGCAGTGAGTTATGGATCGGTGTGGTTCAATACGCCATTTCATGGCCCAACAGCGTTTTTACTGTCAGTTGAAATCTCACTGGGCGGGCGGGGTTAAACCCAAACACCTAACCACCAATCAATGGCGTTTCAGTACTGTAGCAGGGTCCAGTGGACCTACAAGTGAAGCGGTATGGGTCAGTTGATTTGGCCAAACCAAACCGCGCAATAGAAACACTTATTGTTGAAGTATTTTCAAGAACATGATATTACCAGAATTAGTACAAAGTTACTTCAAGTACATCCAATGACGTATGATGGCCACCCTAACAAACGAATGATTTCCTCCGAACGTCAGATCCATTCTCTGACACATCCAACTATTATATTATATATTTTAGATGTTACCAATAACTTTTACCTGTTAGGGTCACATACATGTTAGGGTCACATACATGTTTGTTGGCAGTAGCCATGTACTGTACATTCGAAAACATTTACTATGACTTACACTTCTCCGCCAGTAGAGGTCAGTGTATGAAGTGCTACTCCAGAATCCACGGTAGCAGCTTGTCTGTAGGTGTGTCAGTACAAGAAAGTAGCTTTCTAATACCGATTCACCATAGTGTCTATTATGTATGAAATAAACAGAACGTGTGTAATTAGTTTATTTATATTAAAGCTGGTCTTTTCGTGTCTTGAAACTCTCTTAGGTAGAGGAGATCAAGAAGATGAAGATCGGAGACCCTCTGGACCGCTCCACAGACCACGGTCCCCAAAACCACAAAGCTCACCTGGACAAACTGCTGGAGTACTGCGAGACAGGAGTGAAAGAGGGAGCCACCCTGGTGTATGGAGGCAAACAAGTCGACAGGCCAGGTACCACACACATTTCACTGGCTTTCCTGATGGATCTCATACCAGAACAGTCAGTTGGACAAATGAGACTTTTGGTGACAACTGTTTTTGTAACTCGTACATAGTGTTCAGATATGATTTGGCTTTTGTTTCAGAGTTAAAACTCCTCATCCTGGATTGATGAGGAGTGGTTAAGACACGATCAAACCAGACGTAAAAGCTTAGCTGAAGTGTGTTTTTCCTTGTCCTCTAGGTTTCTTCATGGAACCCACTGTGTTCACTGATGTAGAGGACCACATGTTCATTGCTAAAGAAGAGTCCTTTGGTCCTGTGATGGTCGTGTCCAAATTCAAAGATGGGTAAGTTAATGGGAGGAGGATTAATCTTCGCAATCACTGTGTGATTTGAGTTAACCGTCGTCTGACTCCTTTCGTCCGCTCCACCCGACACAGCGATGTGGACGGTGTGCTTCAGAGAGCCAATGACACAGAGTACGGCCTGGCCTCGGGCGTGTTCACGCGGGACATCAGCAAAGCCATGTATGTCAGCGAGCGACTGGAGGCTGGAACCGTGTTTGTAAACACCTACAACAAGACTGATGTTGCCTCGCCTTTTGGAGGCTTCAAGCAGTCTGGCTTCGGCAAAGACCTTGGTCAGTGAAAAAATGTGCCACTTGGCGAAACAATAAATAAAAAAAAAAAACATGTCATTAGCTTTTATACTTAAACAAGTCCCACGTACTCTCACAGAGACAATGGTAGAGTTGCTGAATCTATTCATAAACCTCGAGTTGAAAAAGTCCTGAAGTATTTCTGTCTTGTCCACAGGAGAGGACGCCCTCTTGGAATACCTCAAAACCAAAGCAGTGACTGTTGAGTACTGAGCCTCCAGATTTCACAATGAGCTCCAACTCACTTTCTGAAAGAAAAGGAACTCATGCACATTTTCACCTGGACTGTACCAGCAGCTACAGAGAACTCTGTCGTTCTTCTGAGCCACTTGAGCTTTCTTGGAAGTATTACACATATCTTGAACAAAGGGAAGGAATTTTTGTTATTGTTGTGAACTTGCATTCAAGGTCTTACATTGATGCCACGCCGCCTGTGGGAAGCAAAGCTCTGGTTGACGCTGTTTGCAAAATTGAGCTTCTTCAGGGTTAAGCAATGGAGAAAGAAGAAAATACTGTGAGCTTAAAGACATCACTCCTTACAATGTTTGGCCTTTCTCAGCGTCATGAACTTGTCCAGCTGCCTCCAGTTTTCCCATTGGACCCATTGTTTCTTTGTCCTATTTCACGGTATAAAGAGCCAAAATGGAGACTATTTCCCACCCGGTGGTGGCTATTCCTTGTCACAGGAGACGATATCCATTCCAAAGCTTGCTACTGAAATGAGAAGGAGAGTACTCACTTGTGTTAGCATTGGAAAGGCTAGCGGTAGCATGTCCAGAGTACTGACCCATTGGATTTCCTACTCCCTCTGCTGCCATAGGCTGGCGTTAACATTTGAAAAGCAGAAACCTACCTTTCTTTCTTTTTGCAGCAAAACTTTATTAATAAAAACTTTATTAATGCATATCGTTTGCTGATAATGCATATCAGCAAACGATATGTACTATGTACTACCGATACATGATCGGTAGTACATACCGATTAATAGTACATATTAATCGGTAGATTTTTATGTACTACCGATTAATAAGAGGTATTCCTACCATGTGTGATGTGCTAAGAGTGAATGTAGTCCATTCAGAAGGATATTCCCAACTAAAATTGGGAATATTCAACATGTTGGATTGTTTTGGCCCGATGTCGCAAAGCTGTGTGTGGTGTCCCCTGGGGACAAACAACAGCCAACACCGTCTTAAATAACTCTGAAGAATCGTATTAAAGAGTTACAACATTTAATTTTCCTTTGGGATTAGTAAAATATTTGTGAATTTGAAACCAGAACGCAGCCTGTTGAATGTGACATAGAACCACTTAGAATGCAAAGCTACAGAAACATGGGATTCTAAATAAAGTAGACAAAACCAGAAAGACCAGTGGATGTCAGAAATGACTTTTTTGGTATAGTTTTTTTTTTTCTCTCTTAAACATAATCCACCGCCATTGATTCCTCCCAGTCAGCTGTGTTTGTTTACTCTGAACTCATGTTGGGTCTCAAAAGGTTTTGAGACCCAACTATTTACTTGCAGGTAAATACTCAAAAGTATTTACCTGCAAGACAAAGAAAATGGCGTTGCCTGTGTAACTATCCTGTGGCGTTGAGCCACAGGGCAGTTACTCCACACCGTGTACAACCAAACCTCCTCTACCTGCGACAAGGAAGTAGACACTACTAGGTTTGGAACAGTCTTAATTTTAGTCCCAGTAATGGGGCAAAGGAAGCCTCTGAGCTGTTGTATGTTATAGCAGAAACTGAACAACAATTCTTCACTCTTGGACAAAGTGAATGTTTTTATGATCCAGTGTATTTATATGCATTTTTAGTCAAATACACCCAATTCTACATTGGGTTGAACTAAGCAAACTTGCCAGTTTGGGAAGTTCCAAGTTATTTAACTATAAGCATTTGTCCATAGTTCTGTGAAATAAACTCTGTCTTCACAGTAGAAATGGTTCAGATGATTTTGTCCAATGAACACAAAATACAGTAAAAACATAAAGTCAAATGAACCATAGTATTCAGTTGCCCAAAGTACCAGATGGGCAACATGCGACAGACAGTACAGTACTCAGAATACATAAACGACCTACTGAGGATCCCTGTTCTGCAGCCCAATGACAGGAACCTTTAGCTACAGCAACTCTGAGCCCAGCCAGGACGGAGTGGAAAGGGCCAACTGTTACAGATCGGGTTAATCTGTGCCTTCCTCTAGTAGAGCCTCTCAAAAACAGTCCAGACAGGATCAAACCAGAGCTTGTCCTGACACTTCCTGTTCTTCTGTCAACTATCCACCACAGCAAACAAGAGATTTTTTTTTAATGTGCTGCCACTGGTCATCACATGGATCTCGTGTGCTATTCTTACCATCAAACACCATCCAGATGTAAAAACAATCCTCTTTTCCTGCCCTTTTTCAAAATGTATTGTTTTTGACTATTTTTTTAGAAAATAAAGACACTTCTAAATATGTTTCATGTTTTTCGTTGTGTAAAATTGTCCAAACACTTCACTGTATTCAACACAGTAGTGCCATGTAGATGTTTTATTCTTTACTAATTTCACAAAGTGAACATTTTCTACTGTGAAAGGCAGGAAGGGAGTGTTTTCTTACTCTAAGGAAAATGTGATGCTGTCCATTGAATAAACAGTAACTCTCAGAGTTGGAGTGTCCCTGTGTGATTTTTGAGGTGATGTACAACTCAGAAAATCCAGTGACGCTTGGAGATTTAGTGGTTTTCAGAACCACCATGTGGACCACTGCTGGAACCAATGAGTGTATGCATGTTGTTGAAGGAGGATGGCTACGATGGTATCCAAAGCAACATGCAGCCATTCAGCCTGATCCAAACCAACAATTGTTTTTTCCTCCATAATGTGACTCTTGGGTTAAAAAAAACAACCCAAATAATTTCCTCATACATCTCAACCTGACCTTGTTACAGAATCCCCCACATTTAAAGGCAGCAGCCAGTAAAATGTCAAACTGAAACAATTAGAAAAATCAAACTTTTAATTAGAGAATATTTACCAAGTAAGGGGGAAATGCACTTTAAGCAGAACATTGTTTACATAAGATGATTGCACAAAGTTGAAGTAAACCTTGCGCAACCAGTCGTCCATAAGGTTTACCAGTGACCGGCTTTTACACTCTGCACATCCTCCATAGTCCAGGATTTCCTCTGACGCTGTCTGCCAGCTCAGAGGCTCTACTGGACCCTGTTCTCTGAACGGATACAGTCATGGAAGAAGCTTGATTTTGTTCCGATTTAGTGACAGTCCTCTTGAACAACTCAATAAAGACCCATCACAGATCTCTCGTCCGCCACACACTACATGACATAAAATCGCACAAAGTTGACTCCCTGGGCTTCTGGAAAAGAAACAGGCCCACAGCATGACAGCTCCTCCACCGTGCTCATCCGTGGGCCCGAGTTGTTGCGTACCATTGATTGTTGTCCCTATATGATATTGTCAAGTTTCTTGAGAGGAAGCGTCCACAATGTAAGCTTTTCTCATTCATTTTTTAACTGACAGGAAATGCAAAAGTAGACTGCTGCATTAAATAACTGCAGAAAGTGTACAAAGTTAGGAACTTGCGGGTTTGGGCCTAAACTCGTGGGAGGACTCACTGACCATCAGTGAAGGGCCAGGCTGGATGAGGTAGTCCCGTCATCTGACTCTGTTTATAAAAACTCCAGTAGAGATGATGAAAAGCTGCCACTCTGTACTCTGGAGTGTTCTTCTAACCGTCCAGCAGAACTCTGCAGCGCACTGTCCTACTCGCCTCCCTGCTCCAGGACCTGGATGCTGGCCTTTTTGTTCCCTCTGTCTCCGGGCAGCTTGAGGTTCCTCTCTGTGATCTCAGCGACGTCTTCCTCAGAGTCTGACCCAGACGTCTCCTCCTCTTCTTCTGATTCGCTGCCCGACTCGTTCAGCTCCACCAGAGCTACATCCTGGATCGATAGGAGCACATGGTCTTTATCTGAACACTAAAACAACAGAACGTCCACTAATGTCTGCAGAATCTCACGAGTGCTTTGTGTTTGTCAAACATTATGGGAGAATTTGTATATCTGATGTCAATGTTTCCAGGAGTTTCTGATCGTTTTACTAGCTGATAACCCTCTGATGGAGGACAGTATTTGATGTTTCACATCCAAGCTTGATAACACTTAATGTGAAGGGACGTGCATAAGACTGACATGACACCATCACAAACATGACATAACATCGCACTCCTTCATGTTCACGTTATGAACATGAAGGAGTCATGAACTGTCTTTAGGTAAATAACGACACCTTTAATGCAAAGCTGCATTAAACGTCCATTAAAATTGGCCTTATTTACCCAATGACACAAGATGACAACAGTCAAATATTTATGAACACCCCTTCATGTTCATAACACGTTATGTCATGTCTATGACAGTGTCATGTGAGTCTTATGCACACCCTGTCAAATAAAGCGTTACTCTTAACCTTAAACACGCTTCAGCTGAAGGCTGTAGCGCACAGCCATGCACGCGTGCACATGCACACACACACGCACACACACAAATAATGATCAGACTGAGCGACACTCACCATCTCTATGACCCGTTCTGCCTCGTCCACGTTCTGGATGTCGAAGTGTCCTTCAGGAGCCTCCTCCATCTGCTGCTTCAGCTTCTCGTTGGCCTCAGCCATCCGAGGCAGGAAGCTCTGCAGGCGCTCCAGAACTGAAGGGCAGAAAAGGTTTGAATATAAATGTTATGGGAAAACCTAAGGCCAGATATTACAGGACGAGGTCTCACCGCTGCTCCTTGGGACCCTCTCCGTCTGCAGAGATCGGCCCGCTCCGGGCTTCAGGAGGAGCTTCTCACTGAGGCCTGGAAGAAAAACAGCAGCAGGTCAAACAGAGACAGAAGGAAGAAAAGGAAACTTTAAACATCGCTTTTATCTTTTTTTTTTGTTATGGTGGAAATGCTGATGTTTTTAGGTAGATTAATATTTGTAAGATTCTACTGAGAAATGGAAGCCTGTTGCAGAAAATATCCCCTCATCCCAAATGTCCAAAAGTGATAATTATATGAACAGATCTTCTTTAGAGGTCTTTGGAGGAAGCATTAGGTTCTAAATGAGCTAAAAAAATAAAAATAAAATAAACATAAGGTGTAGCAATTAATTAATCAAGTCTGATCAGAGATTAGATGATCAATTACTGTGAGATCACAGTTCTTCCTTTTCATAACTTGAAACAAACACAACGAACTCCCGACTGTTTGTGCTCCATAAAATCAGCAGCTGGTAAAAGCCTGAACCAATGCTGGCAACTCATCAAAGTGGGAAGAGTTATGAGCTCATTGCTCAACTGCGGCTTGGACAGATGCAACCCAAACAGAAAGGCATGGCTTTCTACACAAGTCAGTCATTTTACGCTGTCTTTAGTCAGAGGCTTCTTCAAATACACTGCAACACAGACTGCTGCAGGAGACTCTGTCACAACTGTAACCATTTCTCACAAGTCTTTTTGAAAAACACCAATAAGTTGAAGAGGTACAAAAGTTTATTTGTAGCCAACGTTCTGCCAGGTTTTATAGAATTAAACAGGACAAGATTACTGTTCTTGTTTTCGTGCAGTTTTTCCACGCACGAAAAACATGGAAAAATCGCACGAGTTTCTATTTCTATTACAATAAGGACGTTATCGAAACTATTGCTTCCACAGTTAGCGCCCACCAAAAGATGAGAAAACATCACCTGCTGTTTACTTATAGCCACTAGATAACGCTGAGAAACATTTCTTAAAATATATTTTTAGAACCTGAAAAGTCCAGCACACCGTTAGATTAGCTTCTCGCAGTAAACGGTGCATGAAGAATAGAAATATCCGTCATTGTTATCATCCAACATCCACTAATTCATTAATAGTGAAGAAAACATTCAGACCTCCGCCGTTTTCACAAGACAGTAAAGACTGGGAAATAGTTTTCTTCGTATTTAGGTCCATGTTGGAAGGAGAGATTAACTCGGCATGTGCAGCACTTGCAGCTAACATCTGGCTACGATTTCCGGACAGCAACCAGACGCATATTTGTTTAGCACCACCT
>VMRN01000259.1:143426-157805 GCA_010277015.1 Poeciliopsis turrubarensis
TCTATCTATCTATCTATCTATCTATCTATCTATCTATCTATCTATCTATCACATAAGATCCCCATAAAATGGCGCTTGTGGTTGCCATCTATGAAAAATGCCTTTACAGGCCTCTGTAGAAGCCATACTGAGGAATAATGTCGGATTCTTCCAGCAGAGTCTGAAGAGGCTTCAGTGTGACAGCCAGGAATGAGATTATGCTGCAGAGGTATAGTGCTGTTTTATGAACATCTTAATCCCTTTTCCCACTGTGGTTCCCAGATACAATTTGAATCCAATATGAATGCCAAAGCTGAATATTTACTCAAAGTACAGATTAGGAATGAAGTGCTTCTCTACAGCAGAGGCTGCAGCAGCTTTTCTGCTCCATCACTAGGTGGGTGGTGCAGAGCTGGTTATTGCAGCATGCTATATAATAATGCAGCAAAATGCTCCCCCCCAAATGAATAACGATGAATGCATGAAACTTGCTTGTGGTTCAGACCCAGGGCTTCTCCTGTCAGAGTTTTGGCGACTTCCGATGCCCAGCTTTTGCAAAGTTTTAAATTACCAATTCCAATTTTAGCCAATTAGGAAATATGGAATAAAACAGCATTCAAAATATTTTTCCTCATCTTTCTGCCATAACTGGTCTTAAAGTATTTAGAGTAGAAGCGATGGCATCGTGCTGCTATGTGACTGAGTTTTAGGGTTTTAAAACAAAAGGTCAAGTGATTACTGGGTGGACATAAACATTTGTTAGCATCCTGTTTTAGTGATTAACACAAATAGCATGGACAGAATTGCTAAACTGCGCTTTGCTGCAAATGCTAGCAGCCTATGAACCCTGGTCTCTAGTGAACTTGCTCAGGAGTCTGCAGAGTAGGAAACTACCTCCACTTAGTGATGTCTGACTTCAGTCGAACTGATGCTAGATCAAGAAGCTCGGCCAGGAGCAGGACAAGGTTCACCAAGTACCGGCCGAAATGTTGTGAGCACCGTGTTTAAACCAGGCTGATTAGTTTAATCTTTACTCCAATTTAAAGTACCTTCAGTTTTAATTAAAGACAGACTGGCTCCGGATAAAGAGGCCTCCCTCATCTCATGCCATCAGCGGTATGTTTGGATATATCATAGGTCTGTGCTGACTCTTACGTTTTACAGCTGAGTCTCTAAAGATAGTTTCTCATTCTGTTCATGTACAAAGTCAGTATTTAATATCACAAGACCTGCTGGAATCACTGATGTAGCTCTGCTGGTAAATACTGATGAGAGGTCACAGGCGTCCCGTACTCTACTGTAATATATGACTTTAATAAATGATATCGACTGGTGGAAGATCATTTTGACCATATTTAATATGAATCAACTGACCCACATAGGGGTAAGAACCAAACTGAAATTGTAATAGTTTGTAATACTATATAAGATCATTTGTCTCCATAGTTAATCACAAATACAAACCAAAAGAAACAAACGGGAAAAATTTAAACAGATGGCTACAAGTCGGATTGTTGACAGGTGCAAAAAAGAAGCAGAAAGGGACAAAGTGGCAACGTCTGGGTGCAAAATGAGAGAACGACGTGGTGAAGAGAACAGAAACTACAGGAGCTAAATACAACAACTCAATAAAACATTTACTGGGAAACAGATTTTTAGGGTGTATTCACACCTGACACGAACCAGCGTTGGTTTCCCCCTTTGGTCTGGACATTTTGTACAGGTGTGAATTCACTCAAGCGAACCAAACAGCCAGACCCAGATCCACTTTGAGGAGGTCCCGGTCCTCTTCCGAACAAATTCTGGTACACTTCGCCGTGGATGTGAACACAGACCAAATTCGATGCGAACCGACTACAGGAAATATGTGGACTTGTTCATTTTAGAGCTTCTAATTGGACTCATGTCATACCTGATCTTCTGTGTTCTGCTCAGTGATCCTGCTGCCAGCATGTTGTGGGTCAGGGGTCATTCAGCATTCAGCCATGGCCGTCACCCACATTGTTTTGTTTATAAATTATAGTCTGCTTTCAAAGAAAGCCCAACATGAAGGCTAACAGCACCAAAAAAGATAAAGTCTGCTTTTAGTGTGGAAGAAATAAGCGGACCAAAGAACTTTAATGTGTGAATGCACCCTTAGTGATTAAGTGAGCAGCTGTGGAAAACCATACCAGCTCTATAGAACTAGTTAAGAACCAGGCCTTAACTAGTGTCCTGGTAAAGCAACTGCAGTGTCAATATTACAAGTCAACAGCACAATTCTTCTTACCCAGCTATTTATTTATTTGCTTGAACATAAAATATGAAAATGACAGAATGCATATGAAGTTTGATCATGATGGAATAATCCTGCTTTGTGAGAAGATGAGGTCATCTGCACAGCCTTGTCCAATCACTGAGCAGCTCCGTCTTTACGGTTTGCAGAGATTCCTGTGCATGAGAGCGCAGGGACGACTGCTTTCTGCTGAGTCAGGAAAATATGGAAAGTTTGGTTTGCTCGGCACTGCCAACATGTCCGCTTTGACCTCGCTTTAGGACCATGAGAGGAGCCTTTGAGAACTCCATCTGTGAGGCCAGCTGAGCAGGCTGTGTAATGCCATGCTGCACCATGGAGCCTGCAGCAGAAACACCGGGCCTGCGAGCCAAACCAGCCATGCTGGCAACACAACCAAAGCTGGGGAAACTCCTCTGATGCCAGATGAAAACTGGTGGAAAAAGGATATATGGGGGAAAAAGGCAACATGGGGGAAAAAGGCAACATGGGGGAAAAAAAAAAAAGGCACTTCCATTTCTAAATTCGGTGGCAAATTTGTATCTTTTACTTAGTGTTATATGCTGAAGTCCAAGTCAAGACTCTAATGACAGAGAATGTGTCTGGAAAGCATTCATACCAGATGGATTATAGGTTGCCTGGAATGGCTCGACTCAATAAAGAATAGTCCATCATAGTAAACTCGAACTCATTTGAATTTGTTTAATGATGCGGTGGCATCAAGTCTTTAGAAACGATTGCACTGCTGGTGTTAATGGAACTCAGTCATGCCATGCCTTTTTAACGGATATTGGAGAAGTCACAAGATTCCGACCAACACGCATTCATCAGCAGCCTGATGTCTTTAGGCTCTCTAAGGAAGACAGAGTAAGTCTTTCATTACTTATCATCCAACCAGCAGCATCTGTTTGTCTCCATCACATTAAAACAGCCTCAGCGGTTTGTGCAGACATTGATCTTCCAGAGTATTAGAAAGCTAAAAAGATTTTTTTATTTTCAGCCTCGATCAATATAGTGACTTCGTCGTAGAGTTCTTCCATGAACAAAAGAAAATTGTTCCAATAGATCTTCTAAAAATTGTCTTGCTGTGGAAAAGTGAGTTAAATGAAATAGAAAATGTGAAGTCTTGAAAATGCTGACAATGTTTTATTATAAGTTGGGTTATAATCTATACAGGACAACCCAGAAACACACAGGACAAACAGTCTTGCACAATGTCACACACACTGTTGCTAAGGGCAACATGGAGAAAAGATTTTCAACCACCAATGTGAGCTGAAAAAGATCCACTTTTAATTGTACAATAGCTTCTACGAAATTTAGCTTATCATTTAAATATAGCATCAAAATAATAATAAAAACAAAATTCATGTTCATAAATCATTTATAGCACTTAATAACCAACATATTCTACTAGAGACGCACCATTTTCAGTCTTCTGGCCCATCAGTGGATTCTGATCTTTAAGAAAGATGACCTGCCAGATGCTGATGCTGATTCTTTTTGTTGTAAATATTGCTAAATACAGCAGGAAAGTTGCTGAGTTGGTAACAGTGGAGTGACTATTGTTAAGTGCAAACATGTAGACATGACATGGTGGACCTATGAGTCAGTCAAACCTCTCACACAGCGGAGCAATGGAGGACAGTGGTTGAGGCCCAATCATCCCAACAGTGATTGGTTAACAACCAACCATCATTAACCAATCAATTAAGGGATTCGAAGATGATTAATCTGTCGGTCAATTTATTGGTGTAAATACCAATAAATCGACCGTCAAGAGACATTTCATGTGAAGGGAATTGGTCACCAGCTGATGTATGAAAAATCCACAGAAGGGCAAAAGAAGAGGTGGCGAGATGGAAACCCCTCCCAGAGCCGGTGGCAGGCCTTTTAAATGTTCCTCCACCAGCGTTTTAATGAGACACAGTTCAGCCTAACGTCACTTAATTAAAGCCATGATTCAACTCTTTTACACCACACAGTCTGCTCTACATCTGGCAGACAGGGACACAATGAACCGACTTGTGTCACCCTCTTCATTTGCTCACACATACAGTTTGCACTGTTTAGCATCGAACTTCTTTGAATGGCCGCAGCACTCTCAGGTAAATATCCTCTGATTCTTTCTCTACCTTATTGAGCCCAAACACACTTAAGACGAGACTGCAGCTGAGCTGGTCCGTTGGTCAAACTGTGGTCATCCCGGTTTCAATTCCCGGTCTGTAATACCTACTTTCTACCCATTTACTGTACAGTAAAAGTCCCTAGAGCTTAAAAAGGACCAGATTGCAAGAATGGATGCTTTAAAAGGTGCCATATTTTCCCCCCACTGCCTGTACAGTTATCTAGAAAGGAAAAAAAACAACAACAAAGACTTAACCAAAAAAACACAACAAAAAAATCAACAACCAAATTTACTTTGGTTGTTGGTTTATTGTTATATTGACGATATAAAGGGCATTTTTACTGGTATGCATATAATTAGCAAAGCAAATAGAAGATTTTCATTTCAAAGCAGCCAGCAGAAACTCCCTATGTTTATTCTACATAACTGTCAAATATCAGAGACTTTAAATCAATCACAGATTTCCACCTTTAACTATCTATGATGTTGGTGATGAGGCTCTGGCCATGAACCCATTTCCACTATCAATGTGTACCAAAATTTCAAAACGTTACAGTTTTGAAACTGACTTTGACACATCATTTTATTCATGTGATGCTCTTCCAGAAGAGCTGTAAGCATGTTCACTAATGAGCTGGAGCAGATAGCTGCTGCTGCTGCTGCTGCTGCTGATTGACTAACTAACCAAATATCAGCATCTTATACTTGAGATATTCCATAAAGTGCAGTGAAAACAGAACACACTAAAACTATTAGTCTGTAGTTTTGTCCACTTCCGTCAAAAAATAAATCTCAATGCTTTTAAAGACATTTCCAGCAGCTAAAGTGTGAGTGTGATGCTCAGACTCTGATCCTCAGGCTCAAGAAAGTCCTGAGTTTGAATCCCGGCCAGATTCTTTCTGTGTGAACTCAGCCTGTCCTTTACGTGTTTAAGTTCATGACCTGCCTCTGCACAATGAACCGACGTGTGAAACTGGAAAACCGTGCTGTTGCCTTTAAATCTGCTGCTGTTCAACGGTTCTTTCATCAAGAAAGACCTTTTTCTCTTCCTGCAGACCATCCAGATGTCACTGCGGAACATGAAGTCTAACACATGTTAACAGTGTTTCTGTTTAGTGCTGAACAGGGATTAATCCAGTCACATGCACACTTGAGGGTCCGGGATTAGATCTACTTGGCACAATTCAATCCTTGCCTTGGGGAAAACGACTGAACACAAGTCGGATGGGTTGCAGTCAAAACATCCATTTAGCAATCTGACTGAGTTGAGTTGCTGTTTCCGTGGCAGGCAGATGCTCAGGCGGGGCGGCTGACAAGGGCTTTTTCCTGTCGTAAATGCAACAGTCTGGGTAGAAATCCATGAACAGCATGAACACTTTTAACGAAGAATAGTTGGATGCACAATGTATTTGTTTGCAGTTAGACATTAAAGGTCTGAGGTCCACTCAGGGCTTTTCCAGAACAGATTTTCCTTCACCTTTTTAAACAAATAAAAGCAGAAAATGAAGACTGTCTGGTGGAAGACCACTGATGGAATAACACTGACGTGTTATTCCATCAGTGTCTCAGCACGTTTCACATCTGCATGCAGTTTAATTTTAGAGTCTCGTTGCAGTCACACATGTTGTCGTTAGGTAAGGAGAACCACAGACAGTAGACTCCTGTTCTCCAGACACATGTGGGTTTCTCAAACGGGAGAAGAAAGCAGGGCTGACTGCAGATTTCCCTTGCTGAAGTCCACTGCTATGACTCCACTGTGAGACATCCAGCAAGTGTGTCTCTTAATGCCCCCAGACAGGACCGGCTCACTGATGATGCAGACTTGAAATTATCAGGATTGCAAAATTAGAGGGCAACATGACCTTAGGGCCACTTTGCTCACTTCTCTGCCTTTTTCCCACTTAGTCCGAACTGAGGAAACGTGTCACAGTGTCTGGTGTTGTAAGAAAAGAGTTCTGTGTTTGGTGGTGGAATGTCTTCCACAAGGCCAGACAATGATTTCTCCTTCATGCGACCTTGCGACGGACTTAGTTACCTGCTTTTACAGGTCACTCCGGGTCTCAGGGCCAAACAGTGCATGTTTGTATGTGTTCTTGATGCCGAGCTCTTTCATCGCCTGTGTAATGAAGTCCAGATGCTCGCGCAGATGGTCACCGGCTCAGCCTAACAATGGAGCCGTCCTTAGCAGCTGCCTGAACCGAAGTCCAGATGTGTCTGAGCGACTCTGAGAGACGAACAAACAGAATCAGGGACACTCAGCTAAAAGAAGATGAGGAAGGATTCAAACTGCCTGTTAAATGTTCACAGCGAAGGAACATTTACGACTAGATGACCACGAACCAGCTTCCTGACAATATTTACAAATGTCAAAATATGAGCTATTAGCCTCATGTGAGGAAGCATTCGATACTGATATCACCCTCTGATACATTAACACTGTAACACACACAACTGATTGCTTTGGACACGTGGAAAAATTGTGCAAGTGTTGCTGCTCTCACTGAGGATCGATATCATACTTGCAGGTGGTTAGTTGATAGTTTGATATGAAGAAAATTAAAACAAGACAGAAATATCGCAGAAAAGAAACACAATAGAACCCTGAACTCCACACTGCTGATTCCAGTAGACATGCTCTATTCAGAACAGACAAGCATGAAAGGAAACATGCATTCTTCAAAGACTTGACAGGACCTGACGTCCAATGAAATGAATTTCCTTTTAACGTTTTTTTTAGTTAAAAATAACTGATCCTGTTACTGAAGTAACTGGGTTAGTTACTGCAGTCATATGACAAAATTAAACTAGATTTATATGAATACGGTCCTGATGGAGGTCGAGGCAGAGTACGGTGGAAGCAGCAAAGGTTTATTTATCTCTAGAAATCAAAGGTAGAACTGCAGCCTCAAAGATCTCAGCTGTGACAAATAACTGACCAAAAACCAAAAACAAACCAAAAAACCTTTAATTCACAGGCGACTTCCCCAATTTACCACCTGTAGAAATGAGATGCATTTTACCAAATACAAATATTTAATGTTTTATCCTTACACCATTGAGAAACAATTTCCCTCCTTCCCCACTTTCCCATGGCCTCTTCCAGAACCTATAAATGGTGTCTGGACCCCCAGGGAAGTGTTTGTCCAAACACCCTGGAGAAGACACAGAAAAGACAGGTGAGTCACTCCAGCTGAGCACCTCCACACTAAACAGATTCTACAAAAATATTTGTTTAAGGTTTACTAGCCGGCAGCCTTCCTTTGCTCTAGCTAACAATTATCCTGCTGTCGCAGACGACCACCTCACTTCTCAATGAGGAGCAGCTGTGCAGATTGTTATTTATGTGCAAATCTATTGATGTGCTAAATAAAGTGCTAGTTTTAAAGTGTTGTGCTATTTATTTCAGTAAAAATAGTCCCAGTAATGAAGGCCTCTTCAAATTTTCTGTCTTCATGCACAGAAAAACACATTGTGTTTCCACTTGAAATGTCCGCAAACCTTTGTCGATATTCTGTTGATATTGTGCTAAAAAGCTCAATTTTGAAATACCGGCGTTTCGATTGAACAATAAATGAAATTAGAATCACATGTATAAGCTCTATCACGTGATAAGTCATTAAAAAGCATGACAGCGACGGATGGAAACAGTTACAAGTTACAATATTCATATTTCAGGCATGATGCTGAGCACTCGTCATCAGCCAATCACAGGAGACCTTGGAGTCTGACTCAGGCATTGGAGCAACGAGTCCCGCCTACTTGAGGGAGACTTCATGAGCTGCGTTTTGGAATAATGACATGTGACATGCAACTTTTCATGAACTGTGATGCTGTTAGAGCTCTGCTGGAGCCGGCTGGACATTGAAAAGCAAAAAAAAAACAAAAAAAACATCATCCTCCGGCTTTTTTGTCTTCTTCTTCATTTATGTCAGTAGTATCATCCAGATGTTTCCATTTCCGTTTCGCAAAATACACCTACTTTGATGCGGCTGAAAAAAACCCACCTCATCCTATTTTAAAAAGGTTTTATCGGAAAATGTAAGCCTTTTCGATGTTGCCATTTTTCCATTGAGCCAATGTATTTTTGTATTTTCAAATTACTCGAATGGAAATGATAAAAATAACTTTGCTTCATAGAAACACACCAGTTTAGACTAAACTTGACAAAACGCTTTGGAGCTGGGATGAGGCCACTTTTCAACCTTATCAAACTTTGTGTATTTCGCAAAGCTGCAATGGAGACACTTTTTTTTTCACATCACACGAGTCACTCCAGTTCATACCCAACAACAAAGTGCTTATTTGTAGGCACTGGCTTTCTTAGACAATTATGATTTCTTCGTGGGTTGTAGTCATGGTAGGACGCAGCAGATGTTTTGGATGTTTGATCCAGAGCTCAGCAGCAGCAGGGCAGGAAGACAGCAGCAGCACTAAGGTTACACGAACAGGAAGTCCGGGATTCGTTCTCACAATACACACAGAGATACACGACGAGCCCGGGAAGTGAGCTGGGCTCAGGGACAATGACTCAGAGAGAGGTGTGCAGGAATCAGTGCAGTTACAAAAACAAAACAACTTCCTTAAATCTCCTTCTGTAAATACTGTAAAGGATTTTCAGTTTCACAGAGACAAATGAACTCGTTCCGTGGAGAATACACCTTTGAGTCATGCATTTTGAAAAACATTTTGTTTTTCTAATACTTCTTACATTTTATGCAGTCAAAGCCTCACAAAGCAAAACCTACTCTAAAAATAAAAGCTGAAAATAAATTATTATGCTGGTGACATATAGTACTGTTCCTCTGGGAAGCAGTGTGCTATAATTTACTATAACTGTCATCCACAAGAAAAAAAAAAAAAGTTGAAACAGCAAAATCTACAATATCAGCAATTTTTTGTTTCCCAGTTATTAATAATTATTATTCTCAATAGTTTAATTCCTTCATTTTCTGTTGGATTCACCTCAATGAGACAGAAAGGAGCTCATTGCTCTCATTTTGTTGGGTTACAGTGAGAATCTGAGTGAGACCTGGGAGGTCAGACCTCAGATAAAACCGATCGGTCGGTCAGGAAACACCAGAACCCGATACGCAAGTTGGAACCATTTTCTGTGGCTTTAGTTTATATGATCCTTTTGTAAATCGACGCTTAAGAAACGACTGAACCTGGATCTTAATATTACAGGTTCTTACACTGGAGTTGAATTGTTGCAACTTTGCTCGTTTTCCTTGCATCAGCTCCAGCTGACTCTGCCACCGCCGACCAAAGGAGGTGAGGAATTTCAAGTTTCCTTTAGAAATTCCAGATTGGAGAATTTTTCTGTTTTTCAAGTTGCCCCTTCCCCCCCCATTTCTTTTCTCCACCCGGAATACCTTATTGTGTTTCCGTCTCTTTCCTTGTTTGCACAGACAAAGCGCGGTCAGTCAGGTCTGCAGCTGACCGCTCTGGAGGTGCAGGTGACGAGGCTTTTCGGAAAACGGGAAATGTGAGTTTTAACTTTGCGGCAGGTTTGTAAACACAAGATGAAAAAAGACGAGGTAAGCTGAGCTGCCATTGCTTTCTCTCTCTTTCTCTCTCACACACACACACGCACACCATGGTTCAAAAATACCCCAGGGGGCCTTCACAAAGACACAAAACAAGCAACCCGCAGAGCTAACTGCCTTATTAGCTGTGGTGCTCTCTGGAGCTACGATACCTTAAAGGACCAGAGACTCGACTGATGAGGCAGAAAAGATCCATCACAGCCACAAAGTGACCTGAAGCCCAGTGGGAGAGCAGAGACACAGGACAGAACGCAGGTCCTCTCTCACAGCTGTCAGCAAGCATCAGCTAAACTAAACAAGCATCAGACGAAGTAGAACAGCAGGCGTGAAAATCTCCTTTCAACACGAATCCCTTCTGTTCCACCGATCTGCCACGCCAGAGGAGATACATCAGCCACCTGCAGATTGTCTTCTGAAACTGAGCCGGTTCATTGGGCCTAACGAGCATTTTGCATTTCACATTCATTAACCGGTGTTTAAAAGAAAGCAAGAAAGACTGTTGTCAGGTGGCATTGCTTTTTATTGCGCGCTTTCTCACTCCACTGCCAGTCACATCGTCCAATTAATGCCTTTCCAGATTCCTTTTCCGATGGATTGCAAATGGGAGCAGAATATTTGAGGTTTTCTGAAAATGTTTGGATTTGTACCAAATTGTGTACCTGGAGACTCTTGTAAAAGTTTTAGTTTCTCCTGGTGCTGAATAAACATCTTCATGCTCTTTTGGGTCATATTTTTTCAATCCGTCCTCTTTTCTCCATTCCCTACTATGTTATCATTATAATTGTTATGTTATAATATTTGCTGTCATTGATTTCTGGCTAATGTTACAAATCTTGCAATTTCTTGCAACCATTTTGTCGTCCAAGTTCAATGATGAAGAATCTATAAGTGGACGAGTCAAAATATTGTGTTGTTGGCCATTTTAGATCTCCACATCGTCCCACAGCATCAGGACGAACAGTTCCTTCTGCTTATGGAAGCGACAGAAAACACACCAAACTGCAGAAGCCCAGGTCGTGCATTGGTGGAAAAAAAATCTTGATTTTGCAAAAAACTGATATCTTCATGTACAAATTTAATGAATCAATAAAATTGATTTATTTCCCAGCCCTAGGCCATGCATAATGATTTTACTTTATAGTTTTTTCATAGTAAAAGGTTCAACAAATCACAATCGTTTTCAAGAATCTAACTAGAAGGAAATATTCCACTCCTCTTTTGGCTCTTTTATGCTTATCTAATAAGGTGATTGCATCGTTAAAATGTTCCCTTTTTTCTATATTTCCACAAACAATAAAGACCTCATGAAGCTTGTTTTGAACATCTGATCAATGTATAGAAGACATGATGAAATGCAGACAAAACTCATTCAAATTAAACATTTAAGTTGAGCTAGGATGAGTTCCACAGCAAATGCTAGGCTCGGTTTAGCCTTGTTATCAGTTATTTTTTTGCATTCCCTGTCTCTCTGTCCCTTGCTCTTTTCTTTTTGAATACAAAATTCTCCCACATAAAAGGTGCTTTTGTAACCGAGTGCAAGATCAACTAAAGAAACAGTGTTTATGTGTCTTTTTTTTTTTTAACCTCAACATAAAATCTATAACCAGGCTTGAAGCTTCAGACCTTTATATTCCCAGCTAGTAATATGAGCTAACATTGATTTCATCATAAACAAATATTTAGGAGTGACAAAGAAGAGATTGTTCTACAGCATTGACTATAAAAAGTCCCAACTGCTTTTAAATTAGCCAACTGGCATTTCTGTCCCCCGCCTGCCCAACCTGCCTGTGTTTTCTACAAGAGGTCATGACCCCGGAGGTCCTGGGAGAGAGGTTTAGAGTTTACACTGGGGGGCCAAGGAGGATTCCCAGGCCGGACAAACATGCCTCGACCATAGAGACTCTGCAAGACACTTCATCTGATGGACAGCAGTGGTGCTGCTGTGTGTTTGTCCCCCAGACAAAGGCGAAAAGCGAGAGTGAAGGACGGAGTGGAGACAGGACGGAGCAGATTGCTGGGTGATTAAGTCTTTTCTCGAAAAAGGCAAATAGGCAATGACAGAGGCAGGAACAAGTGTTTTAGGGGAAGTAAACATCACTAAACACACACACTCCTCAATGGCCTCAGTGCCACCAGTATAATAAAGCATAAACACATGGTGCTGGGTTTAAATCCAGACTCCTGCGCAAACATCCTGCTGAGGACGGCTCCTTTTGAGTCAGAGAGGAGCACCCTGTCATCGCTGAGTAAGACATCAGCTCTGTGTCCTGTGTGGACAAAGTGTGTGTTTGTGTGTGTGTCGATGCTGACGCAATGTCTGCAAAGACTGGCACAGCCCTGAGAGCCAGATCCAGGGGTCTTCAAGAGCAACTTAATAGAGTCTAAGTTCAGTTTTAGAATCAATTCTCCCCTGGAGGGCAATTTAAAGATGTTTAACAAAGAAAACGTCTCAGTGCTGAAGGTCGCTGCTGCGGCGCACGGTTATGAAATTATTTTCAGTTGCTCCTGTGTGTGTGCTGAGTTCAGTCAGAAACCTGTGAAGGATTTCAGAGCGTTTTTATCGAGATAAAACAGAACCGTCACTAACCTCTGACCCGGACCACAGCGTGGCCATCGCTCGACAACAGTTCTGCCCAGACACAGCGGGCGGAGAAGCTTTGTTTGGATTTTTGCCGCGAGTCACCCGGTGATGGAGAATCCACTGACCACTGCCTTTAAATAGCCAGACCAATTTCTTTACAGCTGAGAAGCAGAGATACCAGCTGCTGACCGGAATCAGAGGATTTTTTTTTTTCTTTTACAGGCAGCAGTGATTGGTGGGAACAAAGCAGGAAACCATAATTTGAACTTTTTTTGTCCTGTCAGTGAACACACCACACCAAGCACCATCAAGCAGAGCTGCATGTTATGAGGAATTTCAGCCGTTACAGCAATATTAACGAGTGAACGATCACAATCACAAGGAACTGCTTTAAAACAGGCAGTTCATATATTGAGATGACTTCATATTAGAAGGGAGATCGCTGAGTCGCCCACCAGTTCATGTCTGCACATGCGCGGTTAACAAGAGTGCTTCTACAAATGGATCAGTTTCAATTCTAAATAAATGCACTAATCATGTGAAAGCAACAAATTCAGTTACATTTATTTACATCTAAATATTTTGTTCTCGATAGTAAAAACTGCAGACCAGTATGAGAACAATCTGGTTTTTTGTTATTATTATTTTTTTTTTTTATTCCACAGGCGTAAAAGGGACCAAAATGTTCTGCTTGTTTCTTTTCTGTTTGAATCCAAGAGAAATTAAAGGAGTTACACTTTTCTCATTTATCCATCAAAACCAATGTCTCTTAACTTTCTGTCATTTTTATCTAACTTCAAAAGTGCATCAGTAAATGTTGGTTCATTGATTAAAAGATGGAAAACGCTGGTAGTTCTTAGCTTTAATTCATGGATACACGTGAGAAAAACAGAAAAACAAATCCAATTTCTGGCCAGATATTTTATTAATTAAAAATATATTGTTTTCTTCCTTATATTCCTGACAGCCTTTGTAAAACTGGGGAATTATACAATATTATAATTAAACTGAACAGTATGGCTAAGATTAGTTGATTTAGAACTGTATAGCTAATATTAGAGATGAATGAGTCAATTTTTTTGTGTGATTGGCTGAGATTGGTGATCAGCCAATCACCTTGATCAAAGACCCACAGCACATTTTCCTACTTTATGTGCTTTAGCCACATTAAAAAAATGAAAACCAGCCAGAAGAAAACCAAAAGTCAACAGGCCAGACCATGACTACAGTAATTTATTCTGTTATAACAAGCCCTTTTTATAGTTTAAGTAAGGAAATAGTGTTTTAAATGTCGTAATAATATGAAACTGAGCTTCTCAACCACAAAAAAATCTGTTTTACCAGTCAGTAACAGTCATCCCCAGTGACTGCAATTCTCCCAAAGTACAGTATCATGGTGATTTTCCTTCAGGGATTAGAAATAATAAGTGACTGTTGCTGCCAGCGGCAGAACCGTTGAGTCATAAAAAAAAAAAAACAAAACTGGTAGATCTGCACACACTGGATCTCCCTGGATCTGTGGGAGCAAATCTGCTCCGTCTCACATTGTGGAGCCTGAAATGTCCCTCTGTTCTCTGCTGCATGTCATGTTTCATCTCACACTGAATCACAACGTTGCTGTGAAGGCAGGAGGAGAAGGTTTCACTCTGCTGGTGAAAACGACAGGGGAAACGCACTCAGTGCAATAAAATGCATTCAGACAATCAAAAGGGAGGAAGAACGAAAGGAGGGAAAGGACATGAGACGCTAGGAGACATGACAAGGAAGGAAGAACACAAGGGAGGAAAGGAGATAGGACAAAAGATAGGAAGGAGGGATGGAAGGAAGAAAGAAAGAAAGAAAGAAAGAAAGAAAGAAAGAAAGAAAGAAAGAA
>VMRN01000260.1:0-32625 GCA_010277015.1 Poeciliopsis turrubarensis
AGCTGAAAGTTTGGAGACTATTTGTAGGTACTTGAATGTGTCTCTCTCTATTCCACACTTTACTTTCGCTTTTGGACCCAGACCCTCCAAGCAGGTTCTGGGTCCGCCTCTCAGTTCAACCCTCCTGGTATGTTCCGAGTCAAATTGACCCGTTATAAAGTAAAAAAAATAAAATAAAAAATTTAATAGTTTGAAGTATTTATTTATATATTTTTTTGCATGGACCTTTTTCTATTTGTCTAAATAGGTGCCTTTGCACCCCACACCCCGCCTCCCCTGAGTCTACTTTTTACATAGATACAGTTCGGGTCAATTTGACCTGGCAATCAAGTTTAAATGCAAAAACATATTTAAAAAAAAAAATCCAATTCTATATGTTTCCTTGCAGCTATGAACCATATTTCACCACACAGAAATAACACACCACACACATATGTGCACATGTGGACACACACAAGCCCGTTTCTCACTATTCTCTTTACTTCACTTGGAAACTGCAAAGAAAGCAGGTGTTCATACCACTTTCGACAGGAATCTTTTCTGTTCCCCTTGGACAAACTCCACCCACACTGAGTGGACACTCTGCTGAGTGTCCACTCAGTGTGGGTGGAGAAGTGGAGGAAAACATAAATACTCTCTGTATGACTCAGCTGTCTTGATTTTAATCAGCGAGACAATTTGACCCTCAACAGTGTATGTGTCTCAAGTTCAATTGTAAAGATCACCCATTAAAAAAAAACATAAATGTAATATTAAAAAATGTACTGAAGATAAATTTCAAGGAAATTATTGATTTTTGTGGGTAGTTTTTTTTTTTTCCATGGGACATAAAAAAAATTTTAATTCCATTTTTCATGTCCAAACGAGTAAATTAGTGGGTTATCGTCATTGTTTCTGAATTTCTGAGAAATAAAAAAACATCATTGCACAAATATTGATTGAAATGGCTAGTATTGGAGTTTATAATGAGATACAAAGACGTTTTGGAGGATTTTTTTTTTTTTATTTCTGACACTATTGAATGATTAAAAACTCCCCGGGTCAAATTGACCCATGAACATTATTGCTGTACTGGAGCCTTTTGACTTGGCTCCAGTACAGCAATCAAAATATTTCAAAACACCAGAAGAGGAAAGAGGCTGATTTTTAAATCTTTGCTGGTAAAGATGAGGTGAGGGGACAAGATGGGCTTCACACGTAAGCATCAGCAGATCACGATCCCCCCAAATTAAGGAAATCGGCGTCCAGAAATCAACTGGTCGATAAATCATTTGGCCAATAAATGTATCTTATATTATACACGTATATAATGTAAACACCACTGCCAGAGATGCAGGTGTGTGAATGATCTAATGATTGACCTGCTGATTGCAGCCGGTCCACAATGTCAACAGAACTAGAGGGCCCCAAAACCACATTTTGCTTTGGGCCCCATGGAGGCTTGGGCCGGCCCTGGTTCGTTTGGATGTGATGTTTGTGGGTTTTGTCGGAGATACTTTGTCTTTAGCTTTAACATGTATGTATATATATGTGTGTGTGTATATATATATATATATTTTTTGTTTCTTTTGTCGTGGTCCTTCACACCCCGAAACATGACCTGTGATCTGCAATCTAAACTGCGAACGACCTGAAAATGTCCCGCATGTGCAGGAGAGGGCGCAATAACATCACACATAGAGAGCTCAGTGTTTTGCCAATCGCCATAAAAAGAAGCTTAAGTCAACATGGATCCTAATAGTGGAGCATATATTTGAAGATGTTGTCCGACCAGAGCCAGCGCTTTAACAACTGAATCCTCGACACAGTCCGCCTTGGTTGTTGTTTGATTTGTGTATCATGACGCAGAATAGCGATGACCTGAGCGTTCAGATTCAGGTCACGTTTGAATCGGACACGTATGAGATATCCAAGAAGCCTGGGTCGCATTCGAAAACAATCCGACCTGTGTTGTTCAGACTGTCATGAAAATATTATTTACAGCTCACACAATCTGAACTGGGTCACTTTGGCCTGCAGTGTGAATTCAGCCTTATTTTAATCATGAATTGTATGTTTAAAATTTTTACAAAGTCCCAGAATTTGGGTACATTTGGATGAAAAAACAGCGGGTTTGCATGTTCCTGATACCCCACTTTATGTAATATTCAGATTGATTTTTGCTTGTGTTACGTATAATGGCTGTCAATTTGTTTTGCATGCATTGTCTCAAAACTTACACAGTCAAACCTGGTACAATGAGTGCATTGTACAAAATAAGCTAAGATTTGTAAAATCTTATTCCCCTCAGAACTTGTTTTGATTTTACTAGGCCGATCTGCGGTTTCCAGCTAAATTTATCATCTAGTACAAACACCCAGAAATTTGATCTCAAGGACGTGTTTTAAAGCTGTCAACAGTTATTTTTATTGCATTATTTTATTCCGTACAGTTACAATTTCCAAATATCATACATTTGGTTTTATCTACATTTAATGACAATTTATTGATTTTGGACCAATGTTGTAGTTTTTTCATTTCTGCATTGACCACCTCAGAGAATCACTGGATGTTTTCTCTGCTACAGACGATACTAATATCATCTGCAAACATTATATATTTTAGCAGGTTTTGATACTCTGAATATGTCATTTACAGACAAATTGAATCATTTGGGGCCCAACACTCACCCCTGCGGGACCCCACAAGTTATGCCTAATAAATCTGATTTCTGACTACATATTTCTACACATTGTTTCCTTTGTCCAACGTAGCTTCTAGGCCAGTTTAATGCTTCCCCCCTAACTCCACACCTCTCCAGTTTTTGTCATGATTTATGGTATCGAAGGCTTTCTTGAGATCTGGAGATCTGTATCGATTGAAAATGTCCTTCTATCCATCCTGTCTAATATTTCCTCTGCTAATGCCATCGACGCCACTGAAGTTGATCCATTTTCTCTGAAACCACGTTGAGAGCCTGTCACAATGTTGGGCCACGTCACCCGCTTTGGAAGACAGTATTATTTTTTTTATTTTTATTTCAAAGGGGACGTTCTTTATTGTAGCCGAGTACCACTGGGCATTCCTCAAGGATTAGTTTTAGGCCATCTGTTTGTTTAGTGTACACATTGTTCTCGGGTTTGTCACAAATGGCACTTGATCCGAAACATGGAATCCTCCCAAGTGATCCCGTTGAGACATTCTGTTCTCTCGCCTTGTGCTGATGACCTCTCAGAAACTCACTGGGTGAGGTTTCCAGAGCTCGTGTTACGTAAGTAGGCCGACGTTGTGGAATGGCACACAAAGGTTTCCACAAACGTTTCTCAACCCCTTTAACTTTTCCACGTCTTATCGTGTCACAAGAAAAAAAGAAAAAAGAAATTCAATGTGTTTTATTGGGCTTTACGTGATGGAGAACCTTCATAGCCTTTCTGTGAATGACTGGAGGTCGGCTGTTCTGATTAATGAACAAACATCGTCAGGAAGACCGAGAAACACAGCATACATGGAAAGTCAGAGAGAGAGAGAGAGAGACGGTTGTAGAAAAGTTTAAAGCAGAAGCTGTGAAGAGCTTTCATGCAAACAGACTGAAATGAAATCGAAACTCTTCTCTCCGAGTTTCAACTCAGCCTGGAGGCCGAAGGTAACCGGAGAGGCTGCAGACAGAAAAGCTGTTTGGACAGAACAATGACGAACTGTGCACCAAACAAATCTGACCCACAAAGAAAAGTGGCCAGAAGTAAGAAATCCAAGAGCAAAAACAAAATCCTGACAATGAAACGGCACGGCGGCGACGGTATCATCAGGTCAGAGTTGATAATAGGAGGTAACATTTGAAAACCCAACAAAGAACGCAAGTAACTTAAAGCTGTGGAGGAGATTCATCTTCTGGCAAGACCTCAGCCGTAAACATCGAATGTTTTTTGGTTTTTTTTATTTACTCAGGGCATATTCATGACAAATTCGAGATACGGTGTAATTGAGAATCTGTTTACTCATAAATACATAACCGTACAAAATGAAGGAACAAATGACAGAATGAACAGACAAATTAACGAAGGAATAAATGAAAGAACCGACCAAACAAAAGAAAGACTCATCTAGTTCAATGCACTCATTTTATTTCTTTCACTTTTTTTACGAGTTTCCTCAGAGAACATGATTTTGACTCCGTGTGTGTGTGTGTGTGCGTGTGTGTGTGTGTGTGTGTGCGCATGTGTATCTGTAAATAAATATGGATTTCACAGTTTTACAAATACAAAAAAATAGAGAAAAACCCACACAAAAATTCAAGAACTTAGACAAGAAATTAAAAAAAAAAACCCAAAACAACCTTGAGCGCTACAATGAAGTCTACATGCAAATATGTAAATATACACGTTATACATAATCATACATATCCAAACAAGATCCGGTTGGGATGTTCACAAGGTGACAGGACACAGGAGAGTAAATGGCATATTTAAGATGAATATAATCAGTTCTTATTGCAAGTTTTTGAAGTATAACTTTTGTGAGAAAAATGCAATAGTTTCCAGATCCTCTGAAACCTGACAGACTTGTGGTTGAGTTCATGAGTCGACTTCTCAAGCGGGACAAGAGCTGAACTCCACAAATAAAAAGCGACAACCAGCAGAGATTCAGAGGGTGTTAAATAAATTGTCATGGAGACAGTTTTCGAGCTTTGACCGAAGCAGCACCGATTTATGTCCGAGGGTTAAAGTTACCTGTCGCTTTAAGACACCTTTTGACCCTTTTGGACATCAGATTGATCAAGGTGTGGAAAACTGAAGTTTTCTGTGCACAAACAAACCGATGTGCACATCGGCAACTTCACAGTGATTTTCACTTCAGCAGCTGTGAAGTGAAAATCCGGTGCAGGGAGCCGGTAAAACTGGAGAAACCGGTTGGTCGGAACGCCGCAGTGGGAGTAGCTTCCAACATAAAGAGAGCAAGTGTCTAGTGCAAGTAAACACACCTGGTGAAAGCCGTCGACCCACACAGGTAAGACATCTTTCATAATCACACATCACATTTTCATCGTTTCTTATCTGAGGGGAACAAAATGTGTGCTCCTGTTTGAACAAGCTCTCCTGAAATAATGCTTGCGGCTGCACCTGGATGATCATGGTAATAATAATGTTTATTTCAATGAAATGCAAGACATGAATCATTGAAACAATTTAGCAACGTTTTAAACTCACAGTGCAAACATAATCTGAACCACGTTGGGCATTTTTACAGCGAAACTTATTTGTGCGACACCTTCAAGACGTAAAATTACTCCAAGTGCTTTGCAGGAAGAGGGATCAGGATCTCAAGAACAAAATTGCAAAATTAGATCCCCGGCGATCACCGTGCTTTTGGGAAACCCGTCGGCTGCCTGCTGACTCCACCCGCAGCAGCAAAGTGCAGGCTGCTGTTTTTAAAGGAATCCTCTTGAATGTGTTAAATCTGCAACAAATCACAGCTGAGAAATGGAGCGAAGGGGAATCCAGTCAGGCACTGGACTTTAACCTGGCAGACATTTAAAAAAATGACCAGGAATTACTGAAACACTTCCCTTTTTACTGTAATTTAAATTCACCTATTAGGGTTAATTATTATAAGTAAGGCCACGGAGAAAACTGTTAAGAGTTACTACCAGCAAGTATGTACCATTGTTTTTGAATTGCTTCTTAACTGCACTCTGCGTTAACCATTTGGCACAAACTAGTGTTTATGAAATCATTTGCAGTTGAAGCCAGGTATTCACACACACCAAATGAAAACACACATATTTTCTTCTCATTGTCTGAAATCAAATCTCTTGGATTTCTTCGTAACTCTCTTCAAATTCTGATGTTTACTTACATTCGGACACCCAGTAGCTGGGATAACTGTCTTCCAGACGGCATGACTTGGGTCAAATCTGTTGGGTTTCCTTTCGCAAACGTCTCACAGTAGTTCACTGGAGTTGTGGCCCAGTCCTCCTGACGGGACTGCTGAAACCGAGTCGTCATTCACGCTTTTCCAGATGCTCCCACGACTTCTCCATAGGACTCATTTCAGACGTTTGTGATGGTCACGCCAAAATACTGCCCTTGTTGTCCCTAAAGTCACATTGTGAGCTCTTTGGCTGTGAGCTCAGAGTCATTATCCACTTGGAAGACCAATCTGTGCCCAAGCTTTTTCTTCCTGGCTGATGTCTTTAGATGTTGCGTCAATATTTCCACTTTCCTCGGTCCAAACATCCACGTTCTTCCTTCAGATGTAGCGATGGTCATTGTCACCAAACAATGGCGAACGTTTAGGTTCATCAGACCACAGGACAGGACAGGTAAGCTGCAATCTGGCTCCTTAGGCCTTTTTTTTTTTTTTTTTGAAGCAAAGGTTTCTTCTTGGCTGATTGGCCTTTCAGCCCATGTTGATACAGAAGCAGTTTCACTAACGATGCCGTCTGATCAGATTCAACCAGCATCTTCAGAGGGTCTTTGGCTTTTGTTCTGGGGTCCATCTGCACATTTTAAATCAAAAATACATCCATCTCTGTGACAGCATGAATCTCCTTCCTGAGCGCTGTGATGGCTGGGCATTCCCATCATGTTCATACTTGCGTAATTGTTTGAACAGATGACCGTGGCACCTTCAAGCATCCGTAAATTGTTGCCAGGGATTAACTGGACCTGTGCTTTTGCGTAACTCTCTTGATGATATCTTGTCCGATGTTGTTTGGCCTTCCCATCGCGTCACACAAGAAAACGATGAAACAGCATGTTCCCGTTCTGGCGTTGAAGTACTTTAACACTAGGTGTGCCTCCAATTAATTGTAATAGGCCAATAACATGTCAGAGGTTTCCAAAGCCATTGCATAATAATCTGAGTTTCAGTCATTGTGTAAATAGACTGCAATCGTTCGGTATGTAAACTTCCGAACTTGAAGAAAGGGAAAAAAAACAAAATGTTCTCTCTAGGTTTTCTGGCATTTTGTAAATACATGGACAAAAATGTGAGTAATGCTAACTAACTGTAAAACAACAGACATTTGGTCTGATTTAGTTTTAGAAAGCGAGATAAAAAATAAATAAATAAATAAACGTGCAAGTTTCCCTTTAATTGCTGTACACTTCAGGCCTCAACTGAAAAGTACCTTTGAGAAACGGCTCAGTTACAAGTTATTTTATGAACCTTTTCTAATTCAGGGTCCATAAGTCCAGTATTTTTTTTTTTAGCTTGTCTTTCCCTTCCATGAAAAGATAACCTTGTGTAATTTTTTTTTTTTTTTTATCCACCCAGAAATATGGCGTACGCTTTGAGTGAAGAGCAAGTTCTGTGCGTCATTTGCATGGACAGCTTCACCGATCCGGTGTCCGTCCCATGTGGCCACAACTTCTGCCTCGGATGCATCAATGGCTTCTGGGACTCAAGCCACAAGTCTGAATGTCCGCTGTGCAAAGAGAGCTTCCAGACCCGTCCGGACCTCAGGGTGAACATCGTCTTAAAAGACATCACTGACCAATTCAAAAGGTGCGGATCTATTCCAATGTCATGCAATCGTCAGACATGTTCTCCACTAAACTCGAGTTCCGTGTCACAACAAAAGGTCTATGAGGAGAAAGCAAGCAAGCAGGCCAGAGCCGGCGCCGAGGAAAAACTCCTCCAGACGGCCCTTAAAGGCCGACAGCATAGCCTGCGACATCTGCAGCGAAGACAAGCTGACGGCGGTGAAGTCGTGCCTGGTCTGTCAGGCGTCTTATTGCGAAATGCACCTGGTGCCTCACCTGAGGGATCCGGTGATGACGAAGCACAGGCTGACGGATCCGGCCACCTTCAGCACGAGCCACCTCTGCAGAAACCACAACAAGCCCCTGGGGATGTTCTGCAAGAAGGAGCAGACCCCCGTCTGCGCGAGCTGCACCGAGAGGGACCACAAGCACCACGACGTCGTTCCTATGGAGAAAGAGAGCAAGCGGGTCAAGGTATGAAACGATTTATTTCATGACCTTATGAACCACGCTCTGTTGATCTTTAAGGTAATCTGTGTGGTCACGTTCAATGTTTGCTCAGGCACAGCTGAAGGCGGTTCAAGCAGAGATTCAAGAGATGATCCAGACCAGAGTGAAGAAGGCCGAGGAGATCAAGAACTCCATGGAGCAGAGCAGGGTAAAGCTTTCCTTTCAGCTCAGGTTCAGTTGTTTGCTCCTTCAAGGTGTCCAGTGGATTTGTTGCATTTTCTGCAATCACTACTGCGACCGCTTTATCAATACGTCTTAAGGAGCTCCTGGTGTTTGATTGAAATGTTCTAGTACAGCTAAGAAAAAATGGCACAAAAGTGAAAACCTTCTTTTCAGTCATCAAAAGTTATTAAACAATCATCGATGGACTAATACAGGGCCGGTCCAAGGCATAAGCAAACTAAGTAGCTGCTTAGGGCCCCAGGGCCACTAAGGGGCCCTCTCAGTGGAGCTGAGTTTATTTTTATTTTTTGTGATAATTTACCAAAGGGCCCCATGGACTGATATATGTTGTCCAGCCCTAAGCTGAGTTATCAACAAGTCTTATCAAAACAGAATAAATGTGCACAGTGGGACCTGTAGTTCATTTTCAAGATGTTCAAAAAGAACAATTCTACGAACAAGTTGGACATTATCATTTAAGAATTTCCATTCTAATTTGCTTTCTTCAAACTGTGAAATCAGTTTTCGTTCTTTCTATACTTGCAGATAGAGAAGGAAAAGGAGATACAAACCAGTGTTCACATAGCCAACCTGGCAATCAATGCCATCGAGAGAAACCAGGCCCTGCTCATCGAGGAGCTCGAAGAAAAGCACGAAGCAGCGAAACGCAGAGCGGAGGATCTCCTGGAAGAGCTCGACCAGGAGCTCGGCGAACTGCAGCGGAGACGCAGTGAGCTGCAGTACCTGGAGAACACCAAGGACCCACTGCACCTGCTGCAGGTCAGCCGTGGACTGATCACCATGAAAAGACCGTTTTAAAATATTGTGCAAACTGATAGGACGTAACGCAATCCAGTATATCAGATCATACCAGGTCAATTTCATCGATGCAGCCGTGACAGCTGCAATACCAGGCTTGTTTCTGCCTGTTAAACGTATTTGTTGTGCTCATTTAATAATTTTAGAGCTTCCCCTGTCTGAGCTCTCCGCTGTCGTCAACGAACTGGTCAGAGGTCAGTGTTGACCCCGACATCTACATCAGACGCGTGAGGACGACCTTCTCCAAGCTGGTGGACCTCTGCCAAGAACTTGAAAAGAACCTTTGCGCCGAAGGTCTGTGACTAATTGATTGACGTTGCATTAGATGTTGCTTTGACATTCTTCATGAGGATTTTACTATGCTCATTTCCACGTTGATTTATGAAATGGTTTGAATCGATTGTTTTTTTTTTTCCCCCGTTTCTTTTCAGAAGTCACCAAGATGGTCAAATTTGCAGGTATGCGTATGAAGCTTTAAAGGTAGTTAAGGAAATGTATTTTTCCCCTAACACTGATGACCAAAATGTTTAGGGTTTACCAAGACAAAACTTCAGTGATACTTGGAATAATTTCACATCTGATAGTTGACTTGGTTTAATTACGGACCAAAGGTGTGACATTT
Organism: Poeciliopsis turrubarensis; assembly: GCA_010277015.1. Taxonomy (NCBI): domain Eukaryota; kingdom Metazoa; phylum Chordata; class Actinopteri; order Cyprinodontiformes; family Poeciliidae; genus Poeciliopsis; species Poeciliopsis turrubarensis. The sequence goes on from VMRN01000260.1 coordinate 9,577, forward strand.
GTTATGCAACGTTTTCAGCTGCAAAATGCCAACATTGTTCATTGAAGAATGTTGGCTCTCTACCAAGAACCACTGAAGAAGGTTCTTGGCAGAGAACCTTCTTCACATTTTCTTCATAAAATGTGAAGAAAAATGGACCAGCATCAGATTTTTCTTTTGTCTTTGGCAAGAGACATTTCTCCTGCTAGTGTTAGACACGCATTCGTTTTGGTTGTGTTTAGCTAGAATTCCCTGTGCTTCACCTTGTGTCCTGCTTTTGGAACAGTTCTTGGTCCGTTTATCCTTCACATAGTTCCACCAGAGTTTGCTTTTTTGTTCCACATCAAAGTTCAATTGTGCACTCGGATCTCCCCGGACTAAACAAACTAGAGTTCGATTAAAGCAGACTAAACAGGGATGATGTGAGATCACCCTGAGAGAGATTAACGCTCTTTATACTTATCCATCCTCAGTGGATGTGACTCTGGACCCTGCAACTGCTGCCAGCTGGCTGCTTCTGTCCCCAGATGGTAAAAAGGTACATTTCATTGAGAGACTGCATCATCCCTCACTATATCCTGCTCTTCAGAGTTTTAGACGTGTGAGTTTTGGACTGACAAGTATCATGACGGTGATCCGCAGGTGAGCCTGAGCTCCCAACAGAGAAAGCATGCGCTCCCTAGTGACTCTCGCAGGTTCGATTCCTGCGTTGCCGTTCTGGGGAAACAGAGATTCACCTCTGGGAGACGATACTGGGTGGTCAAGGTAAGAGGTTGACAGAATCACAGCCATTGCTGAACAGTGACAGACAGTGTAGGAATATTGCTAGCTTGTAGGCAATTCAGAGCTCAAAGATTGATGAGAATTTCAGTTTTACTCTTGTTTGACGTAGCGAAGAGTTTTAAGATTTGGCCTTTGAATTAGCAAGTGCCACTGGGGCAAATAACTCATCCAGCTGAAGCCCCTTGTGAAATCTCATCAGTTGTTTAATTCTGTTCTCCGATTTATTCAATAGGTCGGGGATAAAACAGACTGGGATCTTGGAGTGGCCAAGGAGTCCATAAACAGGAAGGGCTCCATAACCGTCCGTCCAGACAACGGTTACTGGGCGATCTGCAGGCGGAAGGGGGAGAGTCTCCGGGCCTGCGCCGGACCCTCCGTCATCCTCCACCTCCATGAAATACCTACGAAAGTGGGCATTTTCATGGACTACGAGGAAGGATCGGTGTCATTCTACAACGCAGACGGAAAGAGTCACCTCTACACTTACAAAGGATGTTGTTTTACCGAGCCCATGTATCCATACTTTAATCCGTGCCTCCACGACAATGGGAGGAACACAGCACCACTGATCATCTGCCCAGTGGACACTGGGCTTATTGTAGAGACTGCAGTGAACTGAAGCCCAAGTCAGTCAAACAGATATAGTGAAGTCCCACGTTCACCCGACTGATTACTTTGCATTTTAAAGGCTTAAGGAAAATGCTTAGGTTGTGTTTGTTTTGTACTTCATGTTTAATACCAGAAAACCAATGAGAAGGTTCAGGGAACTTCTGAACTCAGTTTACATTTTAACGCCCTTATTGTAAATTACAGTGTAATTGTCTGTCTCTTTATTGCTTAATGACCAGAGCTTATAATTCTCCTCGTTATTCTTTGGGTCTTGTTGCAGTTTTACCTTCCACAAACCAACAGTCAAAGCCAGAAACAGAGAATTATCTTGTTTTACAGGTTGTTGAATCTTTTGTTCTCTGTTTTTCCTTTACCGCTTTTGTCCACCGTGGCGTTTAATAAAGGTCGATGTTATTTAGAAACATGACATCATAGCATGTTCATCTTTCATTTTCCTCTCATGGGTTCTGTGATGTTTGGTTTTTTGGGGGGATTACGTCAGCAGTTTTATTTTGAAATGCCTTGGAGGAGCGTGGCAGATGTCACAGTCGGACACCGGGGAGTGGGGGTCAGGTCGGACCATCTCATTTTTCAGTTAGTTTGTAATCAGAAACATAGGAGCTCTGCGAAACATTGCTTGCGCACAGTTCTTGTCTGGAACTGGGGAAAAATTGCAAAAAGGTGAATGGCTAACCAGCATCAGATCAGTACAAATTTCAATGTAATGAAGGTAATTAGGCAGGAGGTGTTAATGCTGCTGGTGTTAACGCTAATCCTAGCATTTCTGAAATAAATCCACTGTTATGCAAACGCCTGACCATGTGGTGTGAAAACATTTTTTTAAAGGGAGGAACGTCTCTGTCTCTGCCAGGAACATCAAGAACATCAGGAACCTGTTCAGCTTGCATAATCAAGACAAGAATGAATTGCGGGCATTGTGGTTTCAATTTGGGACTATTTATGACTTCATTTTTAAATAACACGTATCAAATGACGTTAAAAATGCAAGACTTCGTTGAGGAAACGGTGCAAAACCAATACCTGGGAAATACCTCTCAGCGAGCGTGTTTTAGAAGGTCACACAAAACCGATGAAGAAACGCAAAGAACATGCGACGCATGTCAACAATCCCTTCAGTTGTTCACCGACTTAGTTTGTTGTTTTGTTAATGGTTGATGAGATGTAGAACTGTAACCCGAAAAGCAAATATAGAGCAGTTGCCATGCCAATGAGACAGCTGTCGAGAAAAACTTTAAGTCTAGGTTGTCCTGTATTGAGTCTTCCTGTTGATCTCCCTTTTAAATATTAGATGTGCAGGGAATGCTCATTTCAGTACTACATCAGTCCAATACTAAGTATACAAGAATGTGGCCTTTTTAAATCAAAGGGACCCTTATTCGAGTCACAGCTTCAAGATTTCTTTGTAAGGGAAACACTGACATCTAGTGGTGAGAAAGAGTTACAGCAGCCATTTAATTATTTTCACAACATCAAATCTGTGTTCAGTAAACCCTCTTAAATTTATTCAGATGTTTGATGATATCTCTGGCCAGTTGGATGGCCTCTCTCCTGTTCTTACAAACCAGCACCAGCAGTACCTCTTAATACTTCAGCGTTTTAAATTTCAGACATTTGCATTAATCAAGAAAACTGACGTTGAACACTACTTCAAGTCAGTTGCTAAACTCTTTTGTTAAACCAACCATAACATGGTTATAGAATAGCAGCTGCCATATTCTAAAACAACAACAAAACAACCACCTCATCCTCGTGCAAGAAGTTGGTTTTTTTTAAATGTGAGTTTTTTCGAAATTGTGGTGTTTCCATTAGTTATCATCCATAGTCATATGGTCAATGAAAATGCAGATTTTCATTGGACACTGGTGCTCCAGCATTTTGTAAAACAACAACAAAAAAAATCAACAAAAAAATTCTTTGTGACCAAGATATGTTGAAGGCATTTGTGGCTTTTAACTGGCAAAACAGAAATGGGTTTTCGTGAGCGCTCGTATTTTCCCCTAAAGATCGCCATCTCAAGAAAAATGAGATTGGAACTGAAAACTGGCTCACAAGAAAGAGAAAACCGCAACCTGAGGAGAAATGATACAATACAATTCATGCCACTCTGACAAAAATCATTTCTTGATGAGTCAGCAGTCAGATAATTGAAATGGTTATGTTTGTGAGCATAATGTTTCTCATGTTTTATTACACCATGATTGTTGTGTCCTGGAGAAACATATGCTAACGTCTGCAGATTCTTTTATTAAAATGAACCAATTACTGTTCACTTCACATGTACTTCATGAATGTTTACTAATCTTAATTAAGTGCAGCATTTTCTCATTGTCTGAGTTTAATGAATGAGAGACTTTCCTGCTGAATAACATTAGCTTACCTTTCAAAGATAAATGACGATGCTGTGAGGAAACTAACCAGGCTTCAGTGGGTCGATGCTAATCTACTAGATGCACAAACTACTTCTCTCAGAAAGCAATTTTACTCTTCACCACTGGACAAATGCTCAGGAAATTATTCACCCTAAAAATGCACATTTGAGATGGAGACTTTGACATCACTAATTTGACCTATTGAGTTACGTATTGATGTCTGTGTTTGGTGTTTGTCTACAACTTTTGGTGACATTGTACCATACCACAGTATAGAATACCACACCACACCACAGCATAGAATACCACACCAAACCACAGCATAGAATACCACACCATACCACAGCATAGAATACCACACCACACCACAGTATAGAATATTACACCATACCATGGCAACTTCATTCATACAGCACTTTAAAACAACCATGTAATGCATGCATGTATGTTTCAGTAACTGTATTTCATACTATGGAAAATTTTGACAGTTGGCAGTGAACATTCCCCTCTAATTTGCAAAGATTGGTCACAATAGACAACAATCAAAAAGGCCCTGATTTTTTCTCCTGAACCTTGGTACCTGCAGCAGCTGTTTGACAGACCTAAGGGGCCAACAAAGTAAGTATTAACAGAGAAGCTCAGTGGGGTAAAATAGGACAAGGACCTTAAATGATTTAAAAACAAAAATTCAGAACGATGCCCACTTTCTTCCTTTTACATGTTACACACCCTTTCCACTTCAGACGTGAAAATGTAAACTATAATAAACCCACTTGAAAGGGAGAAAAACATGAACATAATCACAAATGCCCTCTAAAAATGTTTCTTGTGGGAAATTTTGAAGCTCTTGGAAATGAGGATATAAAGAAGGGTGTACAAGTACAGTAGGACGCCGAATCGGCCTGGAACCAGAAAATGCTTGATGTGATTAAACGTCTGTTTGAACACGGGGGTTCCTTGGATCAGAGAGATAGTCGCAGAGAGAGAGGAGGGGGGAAAGAGGAGGAGCAGAGATAAAACCTGAGGTACACTCTTGGGAGGCATTAAATGTTCCCAGAAGAACAAGCTACCTTTACTGTCTGATGTAGGGGGTGAGTAAAGCTCTTTTAATATTTTCAGCATGTCTTAATGTTTTGGGGGCGGGGTTTTTATGCAGAAAGGCTTTTGGTGTTTACAGCATTGATGGGAAATGAGTGGTTCAGTAGAAAAAACAATTATCAAAGAACTTTTATTTCTGCAGAAAATGCATCATTTCTTGAAATCATTTACAAAAGTTAGTGTTTTAAATGTTTTGATAAGATTAGGCTAATCTTCTTTTATGCTGAGCGTTGACGTGAGTCTGTGTGAAGGAATGCGGACTCTGTGGTCAAGCAGGAAAGACGTGTGAGAGCGGGATTTTTTACCTACAGATGGCCTCTCAGTGGTGCCACTCTGATCGTCCACGTTCCCGAATCCTGAGTCCAGCTGGCAGCGCTGATGCAGGCCGATTCGTGGCCAAAACATTACCTAATCACTTATTTTGATCCTCCGTGTAATCTGGTTTCTATTAATAGTCAGGTTTCACGCATTTTGAACTGCATTTTACCAGTTGTATCAAACGTTTTACTAGAACTTCGTAGGACGTTTGAGCCTATTTAAAGATGACAATAATAACAGGAATGATTCATTTCAATCATATGTTGCAGTCATGATTACTGATTGGGTTTTTTTTTTGGTTGGATGATTGATTGATTGATCGGATGAAGACAAATAAGCCTTGAAGAGCTACTTTCATGACAACAGTCGAGCAGTGTGCTGAAAATGGAGTATGTTTTGTGATTGAGATTCTGTTTTGACACGAGGCATCAAATGAAATGTGATGTATTTTCAAAGTAAATGAAAACAAACTCTCTGAAAATGAGTTATGTTTAGTAATGCATTTTATGAATCCATTTCAAGTAGAAACAATCTGAAAGAATGGACAAGTATACCTAAACAGGATGTGTGTCTTTACACTATTTATAGAACGTCGATATGCTGTGTGCGTCAAGGATTTTTTTTACAGTTTTTCAAAGGATGCCGCATATTTCTCAAACATAAGCGTCCGATGTTTCACTGCTTCACAGGCCTCAGGCTGTAGACTCTCTTCCATCGACTCCAGCGACCTGTTGTAGCATCAGGACCTGGACGCATTCCCCTTCAATGGTGGATCTCCTGTCGTTTGAAATGGAAAATCTGTCATCTTGATAGCAACTAGAAGGCATCTTTAAAAGGAATCTGAATTCAACCAGAGCAAACCCGAGCCGCTAAATGACACAAGAGGATCCCGTGCTGTGTGTTTTCCTTTCTGGTGGAAGCATGGCCTTGTAGCTAAAGCAGATCTGCACCGCAGGAAGTCACTGAAGCTTTGGAACGATAATTTGGAACTATGGCGTTTCCATTTTTTAACCCTGCGCCTTCCTCGGTTCCCCAATTAATCTTTCTTGTCGGACTGCTCCTTATTGGCCAGTGGAGGCCATCGGGGGTCAGCTGCCAGAACGACACTGAGCCGATCGTGTTGGAGGGAAAGTGTCTGGTTGTGTGCGACTCCACCCCATCGGCGGAGCCATCGGGTAACGCTCTGGGCATGTCGGTGAGGTCAGGAACGGGACGGGTGGCATTTTCAGCCATACGCAACACCAACCATGAGCCATCCGAGATGAGCAACCGCACCATGACCATCTACTTCGATCAGGTGGGTTGAAAATAGAAAACCATGAAGTATCATGAGCTGTGTTTGAGTAGGAGCAAGGCAGTCTCCTCATAAAAATAGGTTCATTAATAATCACTTAAAGAACAACAGCAGAACATCAACTTTTTTTTTTATTGTTGATTTTTTTTTATTTTTACATCTTCTCTCCAAATTTCTGAGGCCCTCATGACGCCCCCTGGTGGACACCATTGGGAATAGACATCAAATGCATGGCTTAGCATAATTCACAATTTGACCTCATGACACCAAAGAACACCATTGGACAATCTATCTATATTTGCTCTACCTTGCCTGTCATTTAAAGCAGTGTGCAGAATTAGAGAGCAGTTCAACACCTTTGGAAGTTTTTAATCACCTGCTGGAAAACATCTTCTACAGATTTTTTTCTAATTTAGCTTTGCCGTGACTTTCTTGACTATTAATTAAGAGGAACTCTGTATCTCTGTCTCTTGCTCTCTCCTCTCGTAGATTTTAGTGAACGTTGGCAGCCATTTTGACCCGGCAACTAGCATCTTCGTAGCACCCAGAAAAGGAGTCTACAGCTTCAGCTTTCACGTTGTTAAAGTTTACAACCGGCAGACGATACAAGTGAGAAAAAAAACTGCTAAAAGTCTCAGCTAAAGCTGCACTCCTACTTCTGTCTGATTATTGTTTCCATTTGTTTATGTCTGTGACAGTTTCACAAATCCTCCTGCTACTTTTCTCCTTGGCCTTGTCTTTCTAGGTAAGCTTGGTTCTCAACGGCTGGCCGGTGATCTCGGCCTTTGCGGGTGACCAGGATGTGACACGGGAAGCAGCCACCAATGCAGGGCTGGTGTTGATGGAGCGAGGGGACAAAGCTTACCTTAAACTGGAGAGGGGAAACCTGATGGGTGGGTGGAAGTACTCCACCTTCTCTGGCTTTCTGGTCTTCCCGCTGTAGGCAGGATGTTGTATAAAATAACGATTGGTTCATTTCCCAGAGGGGAAAGCAATGACGGATCCGTTTCTGCTGTAATATTAGGATCCACATTGGACTGCTTAATCCTCCCGCAGTCCTAAAAGGGAACTTTTTTATCCTTTGCTTGTTCACTTTAGCGTCTCGTTGACCCAATACAATTTCTTATCTCCTGGTTTTGGGAACTGGCGGGCTGATAAGATATTCCCATCAGTTACCTGCTGTCCAACTGTGACATCTGCCGCGCTCTTCCCGAGCGACTTCAAGTTCGGACTGCGGGAAGGTTAAGATGCGAGTTAGATGAGTGGATGAATTGGCTTTGCACCAAACAGTCTTGAATGTAATTTCCATGACCATGGTACTTTTGTGGCTCGTCATCTGTTCCACAGACTTAATGCGTGTTTATGTGCTTGCTTAAATCTGGTGTAGCCTCTTTGATGCATGAAAACCAAATGTAGGACATGTTTGTTGGCAATAAAGAAAACAAAACCAATCACTGTCTCTTTGTTTATTTTTGATATATTAACTGTTATGGCTCGCTCAAATGGTCAGCTAAAACTATTGTTAAAAATAAATGTGTAGATTTAAAGCTTCGATGTGGAATATTTCCTTTATGACCATGGATGGAAATGCTTTTCAAAATGTTAAGATTGTTTATTCCTTCTCTCGGTCCGTCCATCCAGATGTCACTCCCTATGTTGCAAGTAAGACTACCTTGAAAATAGTTTCGGGTGTTGTACTCATCTCTTACTTGTAAAGGAAATAACATTTTGGAGTTACAATGTATCCATTAAAACTTAGATTCTTTTCTCAATTTTCTGCATTTATCAACTGAAAATTTAAAAAAAAAAAATTATAAGTAGTATAGAAAAGATTGAAAGTTTCCCTTAAGATTCTTACTGTCCCATCCAGGCACCGTTAAATTACATTAAAGCAACAACATATCAAAATCTATTACTGTTATTGAAACTGACGCATTGCTTTTAGAATCCCAAATAGCTACGACATCCTTTTTTCGCTCCTGCTGATGTACAGAGACCGTCCTCCGTATCTTTCTCTGCGGTGGATCCGGTGGCAGATGGAGGACTGGCTGTGGAGGTGGGAACCAGTGCCAGAAACTCGCTGGGTTCATGCTGGACCATCACAACTGATTTGTGTCAGCTTCCTGGGACTCAGCAGAGGCCTGTGTTAGCACTTTGGAGATTCGTGTATGGAGTACAAAACCGCATTATGTGGAGACTGGAGGAAAAAAGGTCAAAGACTTCTGTTTGGAAGTGTCTGAGAATCGAGTGCGCTTACGAATTATTAGCTCTCCGCTTCTTAATCTGTTTCAAAAGGTGCAGGAGGAAGTGAGCACTTATTCAATGCTACCCCTTTTCTCAATTTAATGACATGTATAACTTACTGACTTGTTAATCATCAGAAATTTGCAACTAAAAACATGTTAAACCTGTTCAATTTAATGCGCTAAAAACCCCCAAAAACTAAATGACATAAAGTAAAAGGATTACAAAGTCATAGCAGGACAAGACATTTTATTGACCCATAATAATTACATTAATAACAATTGTAAATTGCCGGACATACGGCACCAGAACAATTACCAGCTCCTTGCCAAAGCACACCATATAATATGCTTCATAATCTGTGTATTTACTGAAGAGTAAATAAATTGATTATATCTCTTGTTATCACAGTACTATATTCATGCAGCAGCCATATTGGATTGTGTGGTTGGCTGCCCAACTCTCAATTTCCAAGTTGGAATGAAAAGGTCATGATATATTTTTGTGGATTTTTCCATATTGGAGCTTAATACGTTTGCCTTCCTTCACCAAATGTAACACAGCATGAACCCAGCACACATCAGCACAACCACATCACATCTTGACCTTTTTAAACAGACAATGCCACGGAAGTACTTTCCACTCACCTGCTGCAGCACTTCATTGAAGTTACAGCACTCGAATTTAAACGTTTTAAATTCCAACATTTCACGTAATGCACATTTGTTCAAAAATCCTTAAAGCTTGTCATTCACTGTTTTATTAAAACACCTGATTCCAAAGCCTCTATGAACCAAAGCAAAAAAAACAGTGCAGCGTGTACCAAAAACAAAAAAAAAAGAAAAACAAAAAAAAAGAAACTGCATTTGTACCTTTAATTTATATTTATATGTACCATATCTTTAAAACATTTTGTTGCAAAAATAGAATATAAAAAAAGTTTTCTGTCAGTGAAACTAATGATCTGCAAAAAAAAAACCCATGAAAAACTGAGCGTCTACACCGTTCTTAAAAACACATTCCTGAAAAGCGTTCGCTTCTTCTAATTATAGTCAGATGGTTGTGATGGCAAGTTCTGGCGTCCTGAGGCATGTTGGCGCTCTGACGGTAGATATTTTCTGACCACAGTTGGTGAAAAAAAAAAAAAAAAAACAGCAGCCACCCTGGCTTGTATTTAATGGTGACTGTGCAAAACGCTGACCTGGAGTTTTTGCCTGCTGCTAAAAGCAATTCCAAACAAAAGAAGCGAAATGAATTACAGTAGTAGTAGTAAAAAAAAAAAAAGAGATGATGAAAAGCTACAAAAAGCTGCATTAAATGCATTTATGCTACAAGAAATAAATAATTAACAAACAAAAGCTAAACCAAATATCCCGTTTTAGTTGAAAAAGAGAATTAAAACAAAAAAAAAAAAAGAGAGAACAGTTCCGGGAGTCTATGGATGAGCTGCACTTGTGCGTTGTTGTGAGGAGCTAACAGTAGATGGCGCCGTTGGGTGCCTCCTTCTCTCGGAGGAGCCGGAGAGGATGATGTTCATCGTGTTGTTGTTTCCTTTCTGCAGTCCAGTCACAGTGGAGCAGTGAATGTTGAAAGAGTCGGGGCTGGAAAACTGACGCTGCGGAGAAAAGAAAGCTCGGTCAAAAAAAAAAAAAAAAAAAAGAAAAAGCTCTGGAACCGAACACACCGATATGTCTGAATGCCCGCAGCTTTGACGGCAGAGTGTCGATTCAGAGAGAAGACTTTCTGGGTCAGTCGAATGACAACTCTCATTAAATGTTATTTGCTTTGGAAGTGGGCAGGAGTCTGAACTAAAGTTAAAAGATTTTATCAGACGAGCTCTTTAAGACGAGCTTTTTAAAAACGTGGTCGAAATGGGGATGATTACCAACGATTGTGAGCCTGCTGAAAGTTTGCCCCGTACTGGTTGTATCTCCTGATTTCTTTGACTTTAACTTTTTGTTCTGACAAACCAGGTCAGTATAATCTACCACTTTGTCGTTTTAGTTAATAACGGGAATAAAACTCCCGTTTTTTTTTTTTTTTTTTTTCCCCCTCCGAGGCGACGGCTCGTGGCTGACGGATGCGTGGTCTGACCGCTTACAGGTATGAGATTGTCTAATGATAATCGACATACCTGACACAGATGTGTCAAAGACTGATTTCTTGCTTTGCCGCACGATGTCAGATGAGCGGGTTGAGTGGGTTCTACAGAGGACGACTTCATTTTAGGGTCTGCTGCTCGGGGGGCCGGATCAACATCACACAGATTTGTAGCCCAACCAGGAGACGGAGCTAAAAACAAAACGAAACAACAAATAAATCTCAACATGTGAAACCATGACGGATGACTTGTCAGTTATTTTCCTAATCAATGGCTGCTTCAGCTGACAGCGTCTTCCTCACCTCCGACTGCTGCATCGTCTCCTCGACTTCCTGGCCAAACGCCGGCTATTTCCTGAAACGTATAAAAAATAAAAATAAAAAAAAGTTTTTGTGTTTGACGTGGAAAAACTGTTGGTTGGAAGCCAGAAAGTGACTCCCAGCATCTAATCTAAAAACTGCATCGGTATTCCTCAGAGGACGAGGCACGAATCGTTACGTTTTTACACGGCAAATCTTCTCTCTTTCTTATAAATTGAAAGAGTAAATTGCAAAATTACAGGTGGCCATGCAATTCCACCACCTTTTCTTTAAACTGATGTTGAAATAATTTTTACATTTGCTTTCTTCAACACCCTTTCCCGTAAAAAATAAAAAAAATTAAAAAAAACCCTAGAGAAGCAGGAAGTGATATGCGCAACAGTTCCTCACACCAGCAAAAATCTGCAGTGTGGCAACACCACAGGACTGGCCGAGTTGCTGCAATACGAAGAAGAATCTCCCCCGTCCTCACCCAGCACCACAGTCTTCTTGTTGTTTGTTTAACTGGGCTAAAGACCTCTCCTTTGTCTTTGATTCTCACCATAAAGATGGTGAGGATCTTCCGATATGATGGATATGATGAACAAACTGTTTTCGTTCATTCCCAACTCTGGTTGGTAAAATGCCAGGTCAGGTCATTTTACCTACTGATTTTCACACTTGCTTTCAGTCAATCTGACAGAATTTTTCACCTGAACCGGCGGCGGTCCCGTCCGCACACTGTCACAAATGCTGGGCGCTGCAGCTCTCACTGGTTCTGCTGCAGGAACAGCGAAAAGTCAAGAGTAAGAAGTCGAACCTCCGGAAGCCAGGCGGAATTGATTGATCATGCGATCAGACTGACCTGAAGTCTCAGTAACGGAGAGCTTTGTCATCCCGTGTGTAATCCTTTCTTTTTCATTTTGGTCCTTGAAAGAGGAAGAGAAAGACTTGAGTCAGACCGGGGGCAAAAATTTTCTGACAAAAATGTTTCGTCAGAAAATAATATTGTGATGCGTCATGTTAAATTGTGCATCACGCCGACGTGGCTGGACTTTGTCCCTCACCAGTCTCTGCAGGACTTGGTGGACGGCGTCGTGAATTGCGGGTTTGTGCATCTTGAACAGTTCTTCCATCACGGTTGTGCATTCTGTCGACAAACAGAAGACACGTTAGCTTCCAGAATTTCACACTCAGTTCATTCCTCTATACTTGGGACTGATCTCGCCAGATTAAATAAACAACTTTGATTAAGAGTTTAGTTTGACTCACTTCACATGTTGGTTATCTTTGAACAAAGCTATGGACAGAGGCTTCATTTGGTTACTTAACAGTAATTTTTTCCTGTTGCTTAATCTGTGTTGTGTTATGTTATAGGTCTGGGTGTGACGGTCAAGCCTGGCAAAAGGAAACTGCGTCCTGTTCTTTGCTTCCTGGTCTGGACCTGTTTTGAATTTTACCCGGTCGCTAATGTTCGGTCGTGACGTAACGCGCCAGTTCGACGATAGGAAGTTTCCCGGAAATACAACTGCCTTCCGCCGCGAAGAGAGAAGCACCGAGTCAAACCAGACGGCTGTTCATGTAAGTTCAATATGTGGGAGAGCGCCCAACGCAGACTTGAACGGCCCCGTTCACTTCCTGCGCTGCCGTTGTTGAAACTACGCGCGCTGCTACTGAAACCGCAGACGATCGACGTCATCGTTCACGACTTCTTCTTCTGTTCGCTGATTGGCCCTACGCGTTCCAAAGCCCAGATGGACCAATGAGGTGACGTGGCTAATCACAGGCAGCTGTGTGGCTGAAAATTACGTAGTAGCTAACAAATGTTTTTTTTTTTTTTAAACAACACAATACAAAATAGACCATTCTTTTTTATAAATTAGATTTTTTTTTTCTTTCTTTCTGTCAATTTCTCTCATTTTGGTGTACTGTTCCGCTTTTACTTACTGCGGGAGGAAGGCCTTTGTTGGGGATTTGAGCGCCAACACTCCTGCATGAGATCGATGAGTCTCGTCAGTCCCGCCACTCCGGCATCCGTACACCTGATGTCATCCAGAGAAGGTCGGTCTCCCATGGGGATGCGGATGGGCACGATGGCGGACATGGCGTCTGCAGGAAGGGCAGAAATTGGAGTCGAAGGTGTGATAAAAAATAGTCCCTTTGGTGACATTTAAAAATGTATTCCGGTTATTTAAGATTAAAATTATGTATAAGGCAGACACATGGTTAAATATTGAAAGTTGAATGTGCATAAAGCTATACATCCTGGTTCTTCAAGATAAGATGATGGTTACTGACTTAATTTCATGTTGGTTGTCATGGATACATCTAAATTATTGATTCCCTGATGTCATTAATGCTGACTGCAAATCATTCATCCTTAGAAAGATGAATGATTTGTGTTAAACTTTGATTAACACTCCAGTAGTGATAACATTTCACTTTTCACTAATTCATTTTCCAACTCATTTTTTAGCATTACCAGTCAAACTGCAAAACAGGACGTCTGTGTATTTCTCTTTAAAAGATAAAAAGTATGTATTTTTCCAGGCTCAAAATTCCTGATGTTTTTCCTGCATATTTTTTGTAATATTCTGGGAATTTGAGTGCAAATTAAAATGCCATATTTGTTGTTGTTGATAGCCCGGTTAGTGGTTTGATTGGCATTTAAAAAATAATTTAAGATCTTCACTGTCTACAAAAAGTAATCATCTGCTTGGATGTTGTATCCTTTTTGTTGCTTTTGAAAATCAGTAAAAAACAAAATTTGGCTTTTTTGACAGTGAAATACTAACGTTGCATCTACTAAATAATGACTTAAATGGGGTGAGTATTTATGTTGTTTCCTATTTTGTGTAAAATATTTGTATTCTGTTGGGTTTTTTAATTATAATTATTTTGTAGAAACCAGTTTCTACATTAACACTTTTGTCATTAAAGGGTTATTTTTGCCAACAAAAAAGACAAATTTTATTTCTAATGATTAATTTGTATGAGGGTAAAACATTGAAGAAGGTGAATACTTTGACATAAAGGGGTTTGAAGTAAAAACATGTGCTTAAACCTGGAAAATGACAGAAGAAAATTCTATCATTTTTCAGACTTTTCAAGCGAAAACACGACTCGGCATTGGAACAAATTAGGAACTTACTTGGATATGGTTTTTTTCCCGTCGCAATGGACCACAGCAGTATACCAAAGCTGAAACAGAAGTTAAGAGAGTCAGAGATTACTGCAGCAGCTAACTCACCTCCTTATCGCTTTTGTTGCTGGCAATCAGAACCTAAAGAAATAGAGCCAACGGCCATTTCAACAAAAAGAGGAATCAGAGCTTCATTCAGTTGACGAACTCATCTGAAAAATATTTCCTCATATCTTTCACTTCCTACCAGGAGTGAAAAATATAAACTGCTTGATGAACAACAAAAGTGCCCTGATGTCTCTCTACCTGTAGATGTCAGAGGCCCGTGTGGGCTTGTATGCGGTGTCGAACGCCTCTGGAGGCATGTATCTCATGGTCCCGCCTGGATCTTCGCTGTCCTTCTTGGAAGTTCGAGTGATGCTGCTGGAAAACCTGGCGAGGCCAAAATCTGTAAGCTGAAGAGAGGATATGAAGACAATCAGACCATAATATTAATACCATTTTATAATTCTGATTGTGACGCGTTAAAAAATAAATAAATGAAAAATCCAAAATTAAACATCAAAATTAATTTGAGGTTAAAGATGTTACTTTGATGTTCATTTCAACTGGCTGGTTCCCACTCACACATTTTAAATCTGGCTCATGTCAAGTCATGTAATCTGTTTTTTATCAAAGATCTTTATAGTTTAGAATGATAAACACCAAAATGATCTTTTGTTTGTTCATAATTTATCTAATTGACAAAATTGTTGGTACCCCTCTGTTAATGGCATTGAAATAATTTGAAACTGACAAAAGTGTCACGGTGCATCAGTGTGATATCGCACTATCCATTGTTGTTTGAACCAAAGCGGAAATCAAAGCATAAAACAATGAGGCTGGAATTTGCCACAATTCACACTGACAAGCTGCAAAGCTTCTGGGAGAATGTCCTTTTGGACAGACGAGACAAATCTGGCGCTTTTTGGCAAGGAGCATACCAAGAAAACAACACCGTTCACACCATGACATATGGAAGAGGTTCTTTTATGTTCTGAGACGGGTTTGCTGCACTTGACACAGGGTGTTTTGAATCTGTGCAGGGTACGATGTAATGTCGAACTATCAAGAAATTTGGACGCCACGTAACGTAGTGAGTAGAGCAGACAGAGGTATGCGCCTGTCCTGGGTTCAACTCTGAACCTCCGTAACTTTCCTGCATGTCTTCCCCCCTCTTACCTGTCAACCTACTGTCGGAAAAATTGAAAAAGGCCACTAGCGCCAGCCATAAACGGATTATATATATATAAAATAATACTATCACGGCATTCTTGACACAATGTGTTTCCTAGTGGCCCATGGGAAAAGCTTTCTTTTCCCACAAAAAGAACGCTTGATCGTAGTTGGGAGACCCATAACTTGCAGGTTAATGAGGTTAATGACTCAAAACACACAGCTAAGCATCCAAGAATATCTAAGAGCAAACGATTGGACTATTCCTATCTGGCTTTTTTATGAGCCTTGCTCTAAATCCTATTGAATATCTGGAGAAGAAGCAGAAATGGGCCGTTTGCCCATGATGAGTGGATCAATCTCATTGGCCCACTCCATTTCATAATCTAAATAGTCTGATTGGTCAGCTGCTCTCGCATACATAAAACAATGCAGGGAAGAAACCCGCGATTCTCTTAACTATCCAAGCGTCACTTTCCCGACCCAGAATTGATCAGGATCAAAGCCATCCCCTATGACGTCAGACACAAACCCCCTTTCCTTAACAAAAGCCAAATGGCTAGACCATCCATGGTGAGCGCCACAGAATCCTTGGTGCATAGCAATCACAATCTTCACACCTGCCATTCAAACAAGCCTCTTCTCTTTGTTGGGAAACACCACTAACAGTGACACCCTGCTGTTATAAGATCTGCTGACCAGAACCAACAAAAAGGCAGCCAGGATCAACTGTTAGCCAGAGCAGACGTGAGACTCCTTTGACTCTGTATTTTCGTTCTCACCTTGCGAGGTTTTCATAAGTTACTTACTTACTTCTTCTCATCCAGACTCTTGCGACAGGTGAATTTTTTTCACCCAAAAAAAGAAATTAAAAGGTGAACTCAAAAGCAAAGGCACAGAAATTCTTTCCACAACTGTAACAGAAATGGTGTTTGATTGCAGTGATTGCCGCAAGAGGTTGTTAATGGTGCGATCATCTGTTTCATTGTTTTTTGTTTTTTTTTTTAAAGATTGTTGAGCCATAATTCAAATATCCATGTTTGATTCTCATTACTTAATTTTTTTTATAGATTTTTATTTATTATTACTATTGTCAAGTTATTTGAGGGGCCATATTTTAGTGGATTTTTTGTTTATTAACAGAGGTTTACCAACAACTTTTGTCCATGTGGGGTAAATGTGTGGAGCTCTTGCTGGAAGCAGTCGACTCACCTTGGCATTTAAATCCGAGTCCAGCAGCACATTACTGGGCTTCAGGTCCAAGTGCAGCACAGGAGGGGAAAGACTGTGGAGGAAGTTGATACCCAGAGCAACCTGGTGAGTCAGTCTGAAAGCCAGTGGCCAGGGCGGGGGTCCTTGTAAAGTTTGCTGATAAGAGAGATTAAATAATTGAGGTGGTATTCCACAGCCTTTTAGTTCCTTTTCTTACTTTGTGCCATTTTCTACTGTAAAGAAATTGTAGTTTCAAACTAAACTTGAACATTGGTATCTTTTCATGCCACAAACTTCCTCTTGCTCTGACTACAGTTCATTCATGACCTCGAAATACTTGCAATCCAAACCACAACATTTTCCTTAGACTTTCTAGGTCAACTTGTTGTAAAAACCCAGACAAAGTTTTGTGAAAGTTGAGAAACGGATCGTCTCTAAACACACAACGATGCCCTTGGGTGGAATTGCGTTGCGTCAAGATAGTAAACTTTACTGTAAAACATTCAGCCAGTGAGATAATTCAAAGTGGACCACGTGCATACCAGGAGGTTAGCCAATGATCCTTGCTCCATGAAATCCATGACCAATCCCAGCTGAATTGACGACCCTGAAGAAGGTGGTTGACCCTTAAAAATCCCAATGACTTGAAGGACGTGGCGGTTGGACCCTTGATGCATCATGTCCAATTCACGCAGCAGATCCTGGCTTGTGCTGTGGTTGGAGGTTTTCCCATCAGTACGTTGTTTTTGCAGCTCCGCCAAACGGCCGGTCGAATGCAGTACTCACCCGTCGTCATAATGAAGCAGCTTAATGGCCACATCGAAGCACCACTGCAGGTGTTTGGCTTTGTAGATCTGTCCGAATCCTCCGGATCCGATCACCTCCCAGCCCTCCAGATCAGAGTCTTTTACCACTTTCAAAGCAGGTATGTTATGCAGCGCCATGGTTCACTAGAAAAAAACCATGAGATCCTTTCATTGTAGGTTAAGCTAAAGTTTCTGTTATCCTGTTAACATTTCAACAAGAAGTTGTTAGATATTATGCGAGAATGTTCACAGACTCAAACTTAAGAGTTTTTCTAAATTAATATACATTTCCATAATATACATTTGGTCCTTTTATGTTTTTTTTTTTTTAATAGGAAATGACTACTGTTTTAACACGGATGTCAGAATATTCCAATTGACATGAGAACAAGTAATACTAAGCAATCAAAATAGCGTGAAAAGAAAGAAGTAAGCATACACCAGTTTAAATATGTCAATGAATTCTGGATATACATATTGAATTGCTGACATCTTAGTCGTAATTACATTGACTGGCCTGTACTGTTAATGCTGTTGAAATATGACAGATTATGATTCACGACAAAATCAAAAATGTTCTCGTAAATGTTACCTGCTCGTAAATGTTACCAATCGGCTTCACGTAACCACGTTTCTGTTCAGCAGATTATGGATAAATTACAGAAAATGTACAGCGTCTTGCGAAAATATTCACCCCACTGAGAATGAATATTTCTACTTCTGAACCTTGAATGGAAATGGAGTATTTCAGCGTCTGCGTCATTTTATTTACAGAACATGCCTCCAGCTTAGAACATGTCATGTTATTTTTATTATATGCTCATGCATACAACACTGAAAAGGACTGTGCGGATCATTTAAGTAAATGATCATCATCCCACCCCGAGCACCAGGCACACTATGTGTAAACACTACACTGCGTGTAGTCATGGCATACATAGTGTAGTGTCATGGCAACCTTCTCTGTGATGTTTTGGTTTGAACTCGTTGAGTTAGCCGCTGCCTCCCGGATTCCTGTTTGCTATTGAAGGCTGCCACTGAGCCAGGACGTAGAAGTTCCCAGCAGGTAAGCCAAACGCAGCTCAACCAGTTTATGACGGAGGTCAATAAAACGTGGTGCCACCAAAAGTAGTCTGAGTGACACAAATTAGTGGGTCTACATCATGCTGTGCCCACCTGAGCGAAACACATGGTGAGCCACTTGGTCATTGAGAAGGGCGTGAATAATTTTGGATGAGCCTTTTTTTTTTTCTTCTTTTTTGAATGTAAAGAAAAACTCCTTTTTTGATTGTTCCTCTGACAAATAAATGAATGAAAATCAACAAGCCAATCAACAATATACGCATTTTTGTCAACAAACTGCATCTTTACAGATAACTTGCAAGCATGGAGGCTTTTTTGAAAAGTCTCTGTGCAGGTACTGGTACAACAACCTTCACAAAATATTCCATTCGCTGCTAATGTTTAGGCATTTTCGGAGTCTGAGGGATCTATTTTACTCAACTTCAAAAAGGGAAATGTCTCGGTACGCACTATCCAGAAATACAACGACCTTAAATGTTGTATTTTACCAGCATATTGGGGGCCGGGGGGAAAAAACTGAACCTTTTTGAATAATCAATACAAAGCCAAACGTTGGAGGAAACGTTTGGCTAAAGCAAAAAAAAAAAAGTCAGTCATTAAGGAGTTAAGCAACTTCTTTATCCTGTCTGTGGAGTAGTAATAGTTTGGTTTCAGAACCAACCAAACAACACAGCTCCTTTTACATGCATGACCCTCACCCTTCTGTTTGAGGTTAATGTTTTTCACCAAGTCGTCCGCCATCTAAAGTAGGTGTCGTGCCAGAATACCCCACAGAAAAGTCCCAGGGTGCGGTTGAGTCCAACCTGCACCGAGTGATCAATGAGAACAATCCTTCTCAAAACTTCTTTTTCAAATGTCCAGTTTTCAAACTCTATAATAATGTACTCCCTCTCCTGTGTGGCACCCTGTAAGTAAGGAAGCTATGTTCCTTTCTTGAGCGTTCTCAGCGGAGAACTCAAAGTCAGAGCAAGTCACCTGTTATAAGCACTTCCCTCTTGAACATCGGCTTATTTATATCAATAACAGTTTTTTAAAAAAATAAACTTTTTCATCCTGAAAAGCAAACCTGGACAACCTTTCTACTACAAGGTTGCACTGCTCAATGAATCAAAGTAATTTAAATTTTTTATTATTTTTTCTTTTTTACAGAAAAAGGGAGACTACTCACCCTTTGGGATTTGTTCTGCTCGCTCATCGTTCAGTTGTCATAAAAGAATCCAAGGAGGGCACAAAAAAATCCCTCTTATTCCCCGACGTTCATGTTGTTGTCGCTCTTGGTGAATAGAGAAGTGAAAGCGCTTAGAGCCGTCCCATAAATCCCACTCACTTCTGCTTCCGGGTTGCGCAACGAGCTGGGTTTTCTAATCCAGTCCGGCTGACCAGTTTGACGTTAAGCCCACGACTCAGTGCAGACCTGCTGTTTTTTTCCTACAGGTAGTAGCTAATTTGGGAACCAGATTCAGGAGTTAACTGACTTCAACGAAGCTTCCTCATAACTGTAAAAGATTTGAGTTTATCTCATGCTGAAATCTTCCAAATCTCAGAAGTTAACCGTTTCAGTATTATCATTATTGTTATTATTATTACTCCTTTTACCGTAAAAATGTTGTTGCATTCCAAGGCATTTCTGTAAATGACAACAGAATTTAGTTGAATTTCTTTTGCAGAGGGCAAAAGAAACAGATAACAGGAGATTTACAGTTGTATATATACACTTTTTTCAGGAAGTGGTAAAACGACGCTGATAAAATCAAGGGTTGATGTTTTTCTCCCACTTTCAGGAGCAACAAACCTCTGATCTAACAAAAACCAACTCTGAAAGTCCTTAATGAGGGTACTTTTTACATTTGCAGCCACCTGTGTACAGCGTGTGTGTTTGTGCTGAAATCACGTCAGCACCAGCACTTCTGATTCATATCTGAATCGGGTCAAAGTTTGAAGTGTTACCCAGAGAAGTCAGACTCATTGACTTCAGAAGGACATCAAAAATACTTTTGAAGATCCAACTAGCAGCAGATTAACGACCAGAGCCGGAGCTATGTCAGACAGGGCCCCGGGCCAAATTTTATCTGGGGGGGATTCAGAGCGGATGTGTTCGGTTTACGTCTCCAAAGCGACCAGCATATACAGAAGAAACAAACCACATAATTACTTCTGTTTAAAGAAGTAATAATGGGAGGATTATGATCCGGTTTTATAGTTCATTCAGAAATGGGAACTGCATTATGATTACAAGATCAAAAAGCAAAGGAAGTTGATAATGCAAAACCACAATAGTCTTTTGTGGAGCATCGACTGCACATTCAGTCAGGAGGTCTGTTTGGATGCGTGGTCAGTGCTTTGAGTGGTGGTACTGTGGTCACACACTTCATTCATAAGTTCGTAATAATAATTTTTAGCCATCGTTTACGTCCTGATTTACGGCGTCTGGCTTCTGGTGCGGAATTACGACGCACATAAAGCCTCATATCAACGACATAGAAGTCAGCTAAAATGCAACATGACCGTTCAAAACGACTGGATATGTATCCGAATTAGTACCACATACAGAAGTGATAAAGATTGGATTTTTTTTTTGAAGGGTGTAAATGGAATGATCGCATCCAAAGTCGCATCGGGGCGAGAAATGCGGATTTGGGCTGCATCTGCCTGCTGTGTGAACGTGGCCTGTACGACATTTTATTTTCGCATTCATTAGAACTGAAGAGAGGGCTAATCAGATTCATATTCAGCTCCTGCCTCAGGGTTGGTTCCGCTTTACATGATGCATCCAAGGTAACAACAACTGTACTTGTTTGTCCTTAGAGATGAACGAACAGTATAAGACGCAGAAAGATGGAGCAACAAAACCGCTACGAGACTAGACTGAACGTTGCCTCAGTCATCAAAAACTATTTTACTCTGAAAAGGTTTTTGCAGTCTGATTTAAAGCATTTTGGTGTCCAAGATACCTGGCAAATCGAAACTATTTCATTGAAAATGCCCTTTATGAAACAATAAGCTGCTGTAGTTCAAAGATCTAACGATTGTTTCCCTTGGTACCATTTACATTTGATTGTTTTGTTCCATCTTTTGTTTGAATTTCTCTCTCTCTTGCTCATCGTTCACATGAATTTGGTTACATTTTTACTTTGTATGGTTACAAACTTACTTTGTATCTCCACATCATCTATTGTTGTTTTTTTTTGTTTTCTTCTTAAAATTGATTTTGTGCCACATGTAAAACATTATATCTCATTTTCTTTATTTTATGCGTCCTTTGTGTATTACAGTTTGACGACTTATGACCATTTAATCCTGAACTTCACACCAGTTGAAGGAAGACAAAAGGAATTTATGCTGCTTTGATTTAGGAAAATGCCACATCATTGTGACTTTTTTTTTTTTTAAGTATTTTATTGGAGGAAACGCGTCTCTTCCTGTGTTTAACACAGTGAAGTGCCCCGTTTTCCCCTAAATGGCTTTTTTAGTGAGAAGAAAAAAGCCACGGTTTTGCCAGAGTTGTGCGGAAAATATTATGCTCAAGTGAAGCGTAGCCAATTAGGTTCGTCGGAGCAGCACAGGGTTAAAAAAAGGGACCAAAAACATTCACCTCTGACGTCATTGGAAATCCCCTTTACATTGTTTCTGACTCTGACACAACTCAAAACACACCTTTTCAAAGTGCAACCATAAATGTGTTTTATAAGCCTAATACGTTTAAAAACAAACATTAAAAAAAACCCAAAACAAAACACTAATTGCGTCCAGCTAGTTGTGTGCAGTTTTAATAAAAATGCTGATTTGGGAGCGCGTGCGGGAAGTGCAGTCCGCTTTCATTTGTTGCGCAGCCGCAGAACTCTGTTATGGAGATCCTACCGCCGCGCTCGCGCCGAGTCCCGTCGAGCCCGCGGCGCTACCTGTGAGATAAACTGGCCTGCTTTACTTTCAGTTTTGTCTTCGGGGCTTTTTCGCCGCCGATGTGATGCGCGGCTCGGGTCCGGGCCCGCAGCTCCACCGGGGACAGCCGCTCGTTCGAGTCTCCCGTCCGTCTCCTCCCCGCCGAGCAGCGAGGCTGCGCGGCGGAACTTTGGACTCTCGGCTCGTTTGTTGTTGTTTTATGACTGCGGAAGACCTGGGCAACCAGCTGCTCTTAGAAACCGACGCGCAGGACTTCTTACGACCTTAACGTAAGGTACCCACACCCCCCTCCCCAACACCCCTAAATGAAACGTTGACGACTTGGATGAATGTTGAAAGTTCTTCTGAAGTTATGTTGTTGTGTCTCCGACACGAGGGTCGCGGTTGTTTCCTGGTTTGAGTTCTGCCAGGAACGTTCTCTCAGAGATCCGAGCGTTCAGATGCCGTGTTACCTCACAGGCCCACATCTGTAACGCTGCTTTCAGTTTAGATTTCTTCATGAAAGCGTCATGTTGGCTATTGCTGTAAGTACTGTGTGTGTGTGTGTGTGTGTGTGTGTGTGCGTGTGTGTGTGTG
>VMRN01000260.1:32725-49127 GCA_010277015.1 Poeciliopsis turrubarensis
AGGGGCGGTTGCTTAAGCGGAGTTTGGTTGAGCAGAAGCAAATGGATCCCAAACATCCGTCACTACTCAGAAAGGGAGATAAGCACAACACAGATGGATTATTTTCGTTCTTGTTTAGACTTTGAAAGTGATTCAATTTGCCTGTGAGTGGCTTATTACTGTGAAATCACATGACCTGTGATTCCTTCAGGTGTCTGGTTGGGGCTTTGATGGCTGAAATGTCACCTGATTTCAGAGCTTGGTGTTGTGAGTGCATTCAGGCATCACTGGCAATATGCCATATTACAATGTAATGCAATACATTGGCGACGTTGTCCCCTGATTGTGTCTTTGGGTTCACGGCCCTTGAGTTTTGTTATCAGCAGTTTAACTGTGTACAGCTCTTTTTTAAAAATATATGTTCAGTTAAGCGGTGACTAAGCTGAAATAATCAAATGCGTCTTTGTTTAAATGGTCACTTTTCTGTTGTGATACATCGATTAACTCCTTTGTATGTTAATTTATCAAACCGGGGCGTAAAGCTAGAGATGTACAGATGAGAGATTTGTGGCCAATTTTGGTTCTTGTAAATCTCTTACCAGCTGCTACTGATTTTTGCTCATTTTTATTATTTATTTTTTTTGTCTTTAAAAACTACAAGAAGTTGTAAGAACAGCACTGGAGGGATTTCTTGATAGCCTTTATTGGCGTTTGATTAAGAGCAGTAGCTGTAACACTGAGGTTTATTGTTGAGTCGTAAAGTTGATATGATACGAGCGTTTTTAAAACTTCATGTATTAGTAAATTGCTAGCCGAGCGTAACAAAAACACAAGTCTCCTGGTGTATTTCTCGAGAATAAGCCGTAAATTCTTCCATTCACTTTGAGATTTTGCGAAGGCAGCCGATATTTCCAGCTTCAGCATGTGGAGGCGGAGTGCTCTGAAGAATAAAACAGAGCCACTTTGTGTTGGCCCATTTACCCTTCCTGCTCTGTCTCACAGCCCAAGTGAACTACGACTGTACGCACACGTGTCCTAGAAAAACAATTTCCTTTTAAAATAACTTCTAATGCTGACTTCACTTTTGAAGCACCATTCAGATACTAAATGTAGTAAACGTATAACCAGACTCTGTAATGAAGAATTCATCCGTTGAACTAACTTAGGCGTCTTATTTACATAAATATAAACCCATCTCAGAACCAGATGCTTAAATTACGTTTAAATGTTATGCTTTTCGGTGTATTCTTCAACGATACGAAAATGAGCTTCGGCTGGCGTCAGGAACCCTTAACCCCAACAGGACTTTTAAACTCAACCTAACCAGCTGATGTTTTGTTTTTGTTTTTCACAGTATGCTTGACTCCCAGCCACCGATTTGAGACCACACGATGGACGGTAAAAGGAGCAGTGGAGGTGAAGGAGGGAGCGGAGATCCAGAGGTCGAGGATGAGTTCGCTTGCGCCGGGATGCTGCGGGGATCTCTGACTTCCCTGCACAGCACCGTGGAGCGGATATTCAGGGTGACATTTGGAATCGGAGCGGACGATTTGCCAAACGGGAACAACGGTCAGATATGGCTGAAGCTGCAGGGCCTCAGCACCGACGTGAAAGCCGCCAAAGTAAGACGCCTTTTCCTGGTTTTTGGGTGTTTTTGGGTATTTTGTTCGATGAAGACCTGCTTCTTGGACTTTTTCCTTCTGCTTGCATGTTCCTGTTGATTGTGGGGAAGGTTTCAAACAATGTCGTAAACATGGAATCAGGTTTTTGGGACATTGCGGGAAGTAGTTGGATGTCTGAGTTGAGGCACTGGCATGTGTAGCCCGACCCGCCTGTTCACCTTGAGCACATCGAACGTAGGTCAAAGCAAGGGCACCAGGTCTTTACAGCAGACAGTCTGGAGATCAGAATCTGATGTGACATCTTGTCAAGCCTGTGAAATGGAACCATGACTCACTAAGCTAATGCCGCAGTTAAGCTATATCAGCGGTTTGATATGGTTTGCCTGGTAAAGTCAGCAGAGCACCTCTGAAAGCGTCGATCGACAGGCTCACGCTGGATGAGTCACTCTGAAACCAGTCTGACTTTTCAAGTCGGGGGTTTTAAAGCTTATCTGCATGCGCTGGCAGAGGATGTTGAAATCACAAGCCGCTGTTAGGGTTAGCATACTTTTTTTTTTTTTTTTCGAACTATTATTATTATCGTTATTGACAGCAATGGAACCGAAACCCGTTTCGATACTTGCATAATTGAGCTTCTTAACCCTGAGAGATGCTCGGCTGCTTAATTAGCCTCATTTTAATATTAGAGATGGGGAAGGCCCCCGCTTTTTTTTTTTTTCTTTTTCTTGAATGCTATATGCATTTTCTCAAAATTAGATTTACTTATTTTGAATTTTGAAATAAGTCACCAACTAAATATTGGTATTGACTAAATAAGCAAGTGTGGATTCTGTCTACAAACTTTGAAAGTCTGCAATTCTGAGGAATAAGGCTGAATTTTCTAGTGGGATAATAATGTTTAGAATCAGACTCTTCAACAAATCAGCACTAAACTAAAACTAAACTAAAACTAAAAGGATTAGGTATTTAAGGTGAATAGGACCTGTAAGTGATACGATACGCATCGAGTAATATCAACGCTTCTTTAAGATAGCCAGTCAACTGGCCAGAAATCTTCAGTGATCTAAATCGAAGAGTTAATATTTGATTTTCTTCCTTTTTAATTACTTTAAACCACAAAAAAATCTTTTTTTTTTCTTTTTTTCTGTAAATGTGTTAACAAAGCATGTTCTTAATGCTTACTTTGTTCTGAGTCTAGTAAAAATGCGATCAATGTCAGGAAGCTACGCCTTTATTGGAAATAAAATTGCTACACCTTTTAATGACAAATGTACAAAAAAAAAGATTTTAAGTCATTTTAGTTCCTGTTTTTGTGAGAAAGTTCAAGTCTAAGAGAAATTGGTAGTGGCCAGAAGCGCCCTGACCCGTGCATCTCTACGTATTTTCATACCGGAACGTCTGGATGTGTGTTTACCTTTGATTAATTGTCTTCTGAACTGTGCAAGAAGCATGCAGATCCACCCATACGTTCCAATACATATGTGTAACCAACTCAAGTGAAGCGTCATCCTTTCTGGAAGACGACTTGATTAGTTTTTAAACAGGGCTTCACACCCAGAAGTGTCACACCCAAAGTTGCAGGCAGCTCACTGACTCAACAGTAATGACTATTGTAGCTCAACGGAGACGTCTGGCAACTGGTGAAAACAGTTTGATTGTTTTAATGGAAAATTTATTTGTAGATCAGTTCAGCTCAGCAAAGCTTGTTGTTGCTCAATCACATGACAGCGTCACATCTGGTGTCCAGGAAGTGTCCAAGCATTTGTTGCTGAAACTTTCTTTGTGTGTTTTGTGTTTTTTTTTTTTTTGTTATTACTTAGTTGTAATATATTTTATCTTTTCGATCATTTTCAGTTTACGATCCGACGCATAAAAACAGCCCACATATTTCCTCAGATCAGTTTGCTCCTTTGCCAAATTATTCCCCCATTTTGAAGCCAAATGTGATAATTTTGCGCTTGGAAAGAAAATGTTTCTTTACTATGTAATTTATCTTTGTATTTCAGCTTATTACAGTTTCTAACATATACAGTAGGCTGTAAATCAGAATGATCCTGAAAAAAGTATTCAGTCTTATGTGAAATTTATTTGACAGTTTTTGAGAGATTTTACTTTACACACTCTTAAACTCAATTCCCACATGATCGTCTCATCATCTCTTATGAAATATGACAGATTATGACCAAACACATAAAAATATTTTACCTGTATATAATATAATCTACTAACAAAAGCAGCCTTTTGTTAGTAGATTATATTAATTACCACATATTTTTTGACTTTAGACAAAAAGTCTGTTATAATAAACTGCCTATATTTGGCATGAAGTGACCAAAACAAACAACAACAAGAACAACAACAAAAAACACATGATGACTTAAAAGGAGCTCAATAATTTCCTTTCTGATGATTAATATTATTTGAAGGACAGACTTTGTGTACAGACTTTGCAATTCTTAATATTTCTGGTTTCTGTTACATGTGGTTTTTATTTCATTTTTATTTATTGTTTTTGCTTGTTGTTTTGTTTATTTTGGATATTTAGAATGTCTTTATTTACAGTTTACAATGGTACAGGGTACAAATTAAAGTTGATTGGTCTTTGAAATGGCAAACTTGCATTATTATGCCGTTGTCAGTATATTACATGAAAACGGTCTCAAAACAACAATATTATCGTTTATTGCAATAATTTCTACGACAATTCATCGTCCAATAAAATCTGTTACTATGACAGCACTCACTCTCTCTCTCTCTCTCTCTCTCTCTCTCTCTCTCTCTCTCTATATATATATATATATATATATATATATATATATATATATATATGTGTGTGTGTGTGTCTGCTGCTGAGATATTCATCTGGTTTATTAGCTCACCGTAATGCAAATATAAGTTAATAGCCAGAGTTGTGTTATGTGGACAAGCAATAAAAGCAAGACAGAAAAAGCGTCATCCACCTCAGTGCTAGGAGGGTTTCAGGATGATGATATAATAAAAAAAAAACACAAACAAACAAACAAACAAACAAACAAAAAAACGATCTCTGGATTTGCATTTTGTGCATTTAGTATTTCCTTTAAGAAAGTTGTTCTGTGGCATGTTCTCGTTCCACCCTGGGTGCAGACGTGGTAGATGTAATCACAGCATTGCTTTGACAGTCGGTTTTGTTCCCTGTCTTTGTGTTGTTTGTGAGCCGGTAGCAGCCGGGTTGCCCCGACCTTTCTCGTGATTCGGTGTTTTCCCTTTTTTTTTTCTTCTTTTAGCATCCAAATAGCATCCTGCTATTTGGATGCTATTTTACAGATTTACTCTGTTAAAGAGTAAATCTGAAGAGCTATAAATTGTAGGTTATTTTTAACTGCTCATCAATGGTCAATCAGATTTTAATTGTACGTGGATTTTACATGAATCTGCTCATCGTTAGCCTTGTAGCATTTTTGCCTAAGTCACACTTTGGCCAAATTGAGAGATCTCCTTAATATTGATCTCCTTGTTCTGTTCCCTCAATCTACCTCGTTGCCTAAACCCTCAGCCTATCAGAACGCCTGTTACACTCTAAACTCTATCATTTTCTCCATTATTCAATTATTATTTTTTTTCTTGTTTTCCCAAAATGTTAAGAAATCAGGGTCTGTCAAAGTGTGCGTACTGGTTGGACCCAAATCACGCCCAACATTAGCAACAACACTAAGTTTAGCTTAGATGAAGTCAGCGCTATTTGGAGTATCACTAACGTGTTGACTAACACAGACTTACTTGCCCATAATTATGGGCATTTATGCTTGCCCATAATTGGGCAAGTTAATAAGCTAAAATGTTAAGGCAGGCTTTAACGCTGTCTTAACATTTGCTGTCAGTAGCATTTGGGACGTTATTAGCAAGTGGAGTGACGTTAAAGTATGGTGTAGGGAATCATGCTGAGAGAATGACGTTATGTAACTAATTGCTTTCTCTGTTTTGCTTCTTATGTAACCCGGTGATCTAAAGCTGTGCCTCAAATTGTGTGCAGTTGTGCTCAATTTTTCACAATTTTTTTCGTTCTGTTTGTCAGATTTCCCCTTTTGTTGTAGGTTTTCTGCTTTTGGTTTAGTTGTCTTTACAAAAGATAACTCCTGTATTGAATAATTTTAGTAGCAGTATGAATATGTGTTGCGTTCTTTTGTTTTACATAACGGAGTTACAAAAATATTGTTGTGTTGTGAACACAACAATATTTTGGTGATTGTATCATGTTGCCCATATTGTTCAAGAATAATGGAAGACCTCTGTAGGTCTTTGGTTCTTAATCCAAAACAGTCGTCTTGAAACACGGTGAGGCATGGAAGAAACCAACTTTTCATCAGTTTTCATAGAATTAGAAAATTACTAGAAAGTCCATCTCATTCAGAAATCATAAACTCTCCAACAGGAGTTTTGTTGTACATTTTATTCAAGGAATAATTTACGTATAGGTGACTTTTCATGCTTTCTAACATAGAACCAAAAAAAAAAAAAAAATAGAACGTCTAAACTTGTCTATGTTTCATTTTCATGGGATAATAAATATACTTTAATAACAGGGCCAGGTTGTATTACGTTTAGTCTGGGGCTGTAGAGTTATTGTCACTTAAACGGAAAACACATGACTGAACTGAAATATTTCTCTCTTCCAGTTATTTGTGAAGGGAGTCGTAAATCAGGAGGTGCAGCAGGAGCTCTCGTATCCCGGGGCCCTTCACTGCATCTTCTGTGGAGCCAGAGGGCTGTTCATGGACAGCCTGATCAAAAACACTTCAGCGCTCATCGTGGTAAGTCGCAAACATTCACATATTGATCATGTCCACACAAAAACCTTTCCAGTCATTTTCTACTGAATATCTATTTAACAGAGACCATCATTTTGTGGCAATCGCTTCACATCCAGTAATTATCTGGATGTTTGCAGTCTGATCTGTAAGTTGAGGAGAAACCAGAGACATACATATTTGTAGAAAGCTGTCACACTGAGTATTAGAAAACATACAAATGGCTAGATTTTGATTATTAATCATCAAAATGTAAAGATAAAATTTCAAATGACCCTAAATGGGACTTTATATTTAGAATTCAAATTTATGAGAAATAAATGTCGCCATAGTCGGTGTGATTAATAGAACAAATTCCCCAATTATCATTGTGTGTCATGCTAAGTTGGCTTTTTTTATATATATATTTTTGGTGTAACACGAATATTGAGCAACACTGTGATATCTAAGAATGACATGTAAAATTACATGGTTACTTAACTTCAGTGTTGCATCACCAGCTCAACTTGAGACACATGCTGTTCAGCAATAAATCTGCCTGGACTAGAAAAAGAGTAGCCGGGAATTTCTCGTCCGTTATTAACAGGTTTGTTCAAAAGTAAATGTGCAACTCAAGGGAAATTTGCTTTCCGATTGCTTTCTTTTTCATTATCAGATAAAAGGCTTGATTTAAAAAAAAAGCGACTTGGAAGTTACCTCACAAAAGTTTCCTTTCTAGATGTGAGTTTTGAAGATTTTCCATGGTGTTAAATCTAGAGAAAATAACATAACGGCGAAATTTCGTACCAACGAACTGTTTACTCCTTTCAGCTGTTTGGCCAAGATTAAAGTTACAGATGATAAAAAAAGACAGTGATGTAGTTTATCCTTTCAGAGTTTTTGCGCATATCAACACCCCCAGTAAGTTGGTGCAAGTGTTTGTTTTAAACCATGCGCACCGTTGAATAAGACCACAAGAAAAACATTTGTTGCGAAATTTAAATGAAAGCTGCTGTCATACTGTATTCTGCTTGGGTTTAGAAGGGAGGAAATAGAGAATTCTGTTGAACATCGAGTCCTGTCACATTTAAAGTAGCCACATCTCTTAATGTCATCCCATATTGCTTATGTATGGAAATCAAGGATGTGGAATTCACAGTGTTCTGCTGAATCATGACCGGGTATGTTACTTTCTGTCTAGTTCTTCATACTAAAGATTTCCTTATTTGGGAGTTAAATCTTAATGGTCTACAAATGCCCCCAAGTGGTCAGAGAATGGTTTGCTGAATAAATCAGAAAGTAGGTTTCATTCAGTCACCCCAAGCCTTTTGGTGAGGTGTGTAAAGAAAGTGTTCTTTCATTGAGTTGGGTCATCGAGAAGTCACGGTTTTGTTGCGTTGGTGCTTAGGAGAGCTGCAGAAAGATTTTTCTACGTATCCAAAATAGTACGAAGTTATACGTAGGAGCGGGATCTCAGTGATCAAATTTTGTGCGCTATAGTAAACGTCTGTAGCGTTGTCGTCGTCTGATGTCTGCGCCGTTGAAAGAAAGACAGAAACACAACGGTGTGACAAAAACTGCGAATGTACAACATGTAAGCTCAAACTGTGACAGTAGAAGTGAAACACAAGGAAAATCCTTCCTATCAATTTTTTTTTGACTCATCACTCGTTATATGAAAGATTTCTTTAGAAGCAACAGATAAAAAGGCAACTCTGCACGCATCAAGTCCATGACTCGCTCTCAAAAGAGCCCAAAGTTGCCACCGATTGTGGTTTAAGAAATTTTTTTTAGGTCTCTTCTTTATAATCTCTAAAGCAAAAATAATTGAGCTCCAGTAACCAAACAGAAAAAAAATCTGTTCGAGTCCCTAGGACCTTTCAGTTGACTGACTCTAATGTAATTTGTTTTGACCATACAGGTGGGCTCGCCTGGCTTCCTGCTCGTGTCGGGCCTGGCCGAGCCGGTGGTCCGAGCCTACTCACTGATCACAGACCTAGTGGCGAGGTATGAAGGCACCCAGTCCAAACGCACTGAGATGGGGGACAGAGTCTTGGGCGAGTCCCTGGATTCGCGAAGGGCCTTCAAAACTCTGGTGGAGAAATGGGAGGACAGACACGTTCTGGATCTTCTCGTACTTCCAGGGACTGTGAAGGAAATCCTTCTGGATTTGGTGAAAGAATCGGGCCTTGGATCGAGTCCAAGCCCTGAACTGATGCATGACAATACAGGTGCAAAATCACGCAAAGGTTCCAGAGATGGCTCGGACAAAGCCAGTTGTTCTCAGAAAACGCTCCCCGACCCTTTCAGTAACGCTGATCGATGGGCTGAAGGGAAGGCTACAACTTATGACCCTGCAGCAAAGGACCCCTTACTCCAAGACTTTTTCTCTCCTGTAGGCACCAGAGGGAAGGCAGAAGGGGCCGAGGAAAGACTTTTGCACTCTCCTCAGGAAGTGGGGGAAGAGGAACAGCTTGAGAAACAGGCAACTGGCGTCAAGGCGGGCAAAGGACAAGGGGACAGTGAAGAGCCAGAGTGGCAGTTGTCAATGGGAAACAAGGAGTTCTGGCTTCTTTTAAAGTTCTTCACAGCCATGGGGTACACGGAGGATGTTGTCAAACGTGTTCTGAAAAAAACGGGGCCTAAAGAGGCGTCACAGATTCTGGACTTAGTTCAACAGGAGCAGGATCTCAGTGACCGGGAGCAGAACGTATGTAGCGGTACAAGCACAAAAAAACAAGACGGTGTTATTTTGCACCAGGGAAAAGAGCAGCCCTGTGAGACGGAGCACAAAGAGGACAAGGATACAGAGGAAGCCGGGCGTAAAATAAAGCATAGCAACGGAGATTTTGAAGGAGTACAAGTAGGAGGCGAGGAGGCGGCGATAAGAAATCACAAACTCGCTCAAGGACGGGGTGGCGAGGATGTTCAGGAGGCAGAACAGCAGGAAGACTTTGTCCTGGGGGTAATGAAGAAAGCAGCTGCTACATGTGGGTACACTGAGGAGAATGTGACCAAAATCTACAGCATGTTGGCTGAGGGGTCCACTCACCAGCTACTTCTAGAGCTGCAGAAAAAGGAAAGCAAGGAGACAGAAGGCGCCAAGAAAGAACCAAGAGAGATTCATGATGTCTTGGTGGAAAAAGAAGAGACACATCTCGGACTAGCTGAGACTGAGGAAAAAGGGGAGTTTTTTATTCACAAAGAAATAACAGATCCAGATGAAGAACAAACAAAGGAGCCAAAGCGGTCTACAGAATTGGCAGAATCCGACCTGCGTGCCTGGAGTAACAAACCAAAGCATCTGGCCCCCAGTCAACCCATTTCACAGTTAAGCCAGCCTTTAAGAACGTTTAGACCTCACCAAGATGTCCTGCAGGACGTCAAGGGGCCCCCGATGCCTACCTACGCCTCTTCTCTAGGCCCTCCAATAATGACTTTTCACTCCAACAAGCAACAGGGCCAAAGCACCTACAGGCCCGACCCGGCCACAAACAAGCAAACGCATCAAACTCACATCAACGCGCCAAACTCAAAGCGCCACTCTGCCATCTCCTCAAAGCAAGAGCATCAAGCTCTGTCCAACGTCTTCTTCCCGAGTGACCCGCCCACCATGAGAGCGAGGGATAAACGGAGCTTCATATCGCCTTCTTCTTCCGTGGTGGTGACTGGGGAGCAGCGCTTCCTGGAGGGTCTTCAGACCCCGTTTCAGCTAAAGCTTACGGACCAACCTGGAAACCCGAACCTGAGGGCAATTGTTATCGACGGCAGCAACGTGGCAATGAGGTGAGAAGTAGCACAGAGGGCATCTTTCAGACTTATGAGAGGTATCGTTTAACCCAACAACTTCTGGACTGTTGGATTAAAACTCTCTCTGCTGATATTTTCATTATGACACAACTCCTTGGTACGTCTCGGGAACGTTTCCCCTGTTGATCTCGACCTTTTGTCTGGTTGTGAACACACATGTATCAATCCTGGTGCGAACCAAACGAGCGGGCGCAGACGCACGTTTTGAGTTGATCTTTGCTTCCAAAACAAATTGTTAGGGTGTGAATAAAGATAAGCTTCTATGCAAACCAGCTCCAGGAATCGTACGTCCTTTTGGACTTTACGAGCCAACGTTGCTGGGCATGATGGTAGAATTGAGCCCTTCAGTGTTGCTAATGCTGCTACTGCATGTTCTCATTAGACTGAATCATACCTGATCTTCCACTTGCTGATTAGCAATGTTGCTGCTGCCGTGATGCGAGCCAGAGCATCTCGGCTCATTCAACTTGCAGCACGCATTTGCTGATATCGTTCTAAAAATTAGAAATATTGCAAAAGCTGCGTTTGATTTGCTCCTCTCAACATTCAAAATAGCTCTAGTATCAGCACAAATGCAGCAAGCAGGACTTGAATGTTTGTTTGTTTGTTTGATTTCTGGTCAATTTCTGCTTTGCTTGCAAGTTATTATCCGCTTGCCAAAAAGGATAATGTTTCCACATTGTCCTTTTTGGCACCAAATAGATAAAAATAATTAAAGTCCTCTTTCGGTCCGGACCAAACGACTTCCCCGGTGTGAAGACGCAGCAGATGATATGAAATGTTAGCGTGCCAGATGACCACACATAATTTTCTCATGAAATAGTTACATTTTCTTTTCTTCATTTGCTCAAGAATAGCAGAATAAAAGCTCTGCTGTGATCCAGACTTGCTCCAGAAATCCTCTAACGGTCTCTCTCTCTCTCTGGGTCTTCCTCAGTCACGGGTTGGGTCATTTCTTCTCCTGCAGAGGAATTGCTCTGGCCGTCCAGCATTTTTGGGACAGAGGCCATCGTCACATCAGCGCTCTGGTGCCGCAGTGGAGGCAGAAGAACGACCCCCGGATAAAAGGTAACAGTTGGTCGTCATCTTCTTTGTGGTTTTGTTTTGGTTTTTTTGCCATAATGAATTAGATCAATTGTTTTCAACAGAAAAAGATAAACTCTGATCAAGAAGTCCTTTGCATTTGTTTTTCATTGTGGTTTTGCTGAGGGGATGTAATAATGATCACGTGTCATTTCGAGTAATGAAACCCTTTTTGCTTCTGCAAACGTGACCTTGAGCTTACCGTATATCAGAGAGAGCACGAGTTCACTGGAAGCCTAGCGGTAGAAGAAAACAAATAAATCCAAACGAGAAGCGTCCTTGCTGCGTGCGCTCCCTTGAGCCTGGATGTTTCCCCGTCTGACGAGACAAAACATGGAGTCGTTTGTTCCTGTTTCTCAGAGCAGCACTATATGACGGACCTGCAGAACCTGGGCCTGCTTTCCTACACCCCCTCCAGAGAGGTCCACGGCAAGAGAATCAGCTCTTATGATGACAGGTAGATATATACTGCTGCTTGAAAGAAACACCTGTCTGTGTTATGTGTGTGTGAGAGTGTGTGTGTGTGTGTGTGTGTGTGTGTGCTTGGTGAGAGCAGTGCTTTCCCATATTTTGTCAAACTACAATCAAAAACTTCAGTGTGTTTTTATTGTAATTGGATGTGATTGATCAAGAAACACATTGTAGCGCATAAATCAATCCCATGATTGCGGAAATGCACACAAGCAATTGTCCATTATTGATATGAAGAGCCACAAAAAGGAGCTATTTCAGTCATTTGAAGAGTAAAGATGTTTTTGTGTTCGACTTGTTTATTTCTAAATTTTTTTTATTCTATATTTAGATTTTGGATGGGGCTTAATGAAATGGCCAAATTTCTTGGAAATATTTCTTAAGAAGGACAAAATCATTGATTCTGATGCTCCACTTTGTGTTTTTCTGTAACACAAAATCCCATTAAAAACACTGGCACTCGTGGCTAAAATCTGACGTCGCGTGGAAAAGATTACGGGGTGTAAATACGTTTGCGAGGCAGCCTGTTCCGTTCTTGTGACGTTTCCCCTCCTTCTCCTCCCGCCACAGACTGATACTGCAGCTTGCACAAAGAAACGACGGAGTGATAGTGACCAATGACAACCTGAGAGACCTGTCCGATGAGTCGCCTGTATGGAGGGACATCATCAAAAAGAGGTAAGAGCTTGAGGTTCTGGAAGTGACATTTGCCATTTTCCACTCAGAGTTGGATTGTTGCCTTCAGGAAGCTTCCAAAATGCTACGTCTGAAGTTGGTTTCCATCAGAGGACCCAACATGGGACAAAATTAATTCCAAACTCTACTAACTAGTAGCATTGGATGCTATTAAGCTAGTTGAGTTAATGATTAGATTATGTCTTATTTTCTGGAGCAGAAGCTGTCGCTCTAATCCATCTCTCATTGTTCTTTCAGACTTCTTCAATACACTTTTGTCGGCGATCTCTTTATGGTTCCGGACGACCCGCTGGGCAGAGGAGGGCCTCACCTGGACGATTTCTTACGTTCAGAGCACAGGTAACAAACCGGCTAGTCCGAGGCTAAAAGCGTTGCACAGGTGTGACGTGGATAGAAAGGAAAACACGAGTTAGCAAGTAACATTTTTATGTGTTCGGCATTCATCCGAGTCCATTTTGCGACAAGGGAGACATTTCAGAACCACAGATGGCTAGAATACCCAATGGATGGACTCAACTACATCAAAATATTTTTACTCAAGTAAAAATAAGACGTTTCCGTCCACGAAATTATTCTACTAATGGTAAGATAGAATTTGATAAAAATTCTACTCAAGGACTGGATCAGTTCGTCTGATTTAATATTTTACAATAATGTCGTCAGAGAGACAAGTTCTGGTATGTATATATATATATATATATATTTATGTATATGTTAGAACAGGGTAAAGTGCTTCCAGTGACAGTATATTAGTGATTTCTGTCATTTTCACATTGAAATGTCTCAGCAGATAGAAACAAAACAACAAAGTTTGTCAGGGAATCCAGGAGCTGTGCAAAATAAATGGATCCATTTTGCATTAGTTTGAGTCCATTTTAGTTTGATCAAGAAGTCTCACTTCAACGAAAACTGTAGCTGTCCCCCTGAATCTGGTGCTTTTTTTGGCTAAAACGTGTTTGTTCTTCATTTGATCGAGTTACTCAAAACAGACGATGTTGTCCAGAGGTTTTACCCAAGTAAGACTAGGGATAGTTCATCATATCCCTCATGTAAAAGTGAAGAGTACAGTGTTGTAAAACGACTCCTAAAATGATTATTTTTCCCAAAAAGTAGTTACTGGTCAGTACTTTAGTTGAACCAAGTCTTTTTGGTTTAGGTTTTCTCTAGGGACGCGCGATATCTTAGCATTGACATGGGAATCGGCAGATGTCCGTCATTTTTGAAATTTATCACCATCGCTGATTTCCATCTCCTTTCCATTTGTTGTTTCACTTCAGGTCTCCCGACCCAGGAAATCATTCGTTCGCCGGCTTAGCAAGCACTTTTCCTTCCACCAAGCCGCCTCGCTCCCAAACCGAACCCTTGAACTTCCGCGACCGGACCCCCGGGGGCGCCGTGGACTCGTTAGCCTTCGGCGGCCGAGGGAGGGGCAGGAGGTGGGAGGCGGAGAGCCAGCACAGGCAGCTCGGGGCAGGCGGCCACAGGATGATGGTGACCCCCGACAGGAGCCCCGAGGAGACGGCTCACCTGAGGGAGCAGCTGCTCAACATCTTCGAGGGACAGGACAACATGGTGACGCTGGTGCTGCAGTGCCATCTGGCAGAGAGAGACATAAATGTGCTTTCTGATCTCATATTAGAGCAGCAGAAGGACTAGAAATCTCCTTAATTAAGAGTTTGGGTTTTTTTTTTTGTCCCCCTTTTTGATAAAACGTTTTCCTGATAAATGGCTTTGTTTTGTACCAAAGCAATTCCAGCCACACATCACAGATAACCCACGCATTATCCGGAAGATGCGACGAAAGCGTAGACAAATCATCGAGAACGTCCCGTCTCCTCTGGACCTTTTTATGTCAGAGTCTTAATATTTATCTGAGCTCCTGCTTTTAGTCCACAACTTACGTGAACTGCCGCTTTGCACCGTGAGCCTGGAATCATTTCCCCGATAGATATGAACCGACAATTACGAGCCCGTAAGACTGCAATTGTTGTTGATTTCAAAGGTAAATTTTCCGAACTTCTGCACGGCGTTTGTGCTGTGTGGATTTGCTATTGCTGGCCGCAGCAGCTGGTTGTGTTAAGCTCTGACTTAGCGGTGGAGAATTATGAATCCAGTTTTTAGTCATGAGGAGAACATGCCTGGAAAATCTCTCCGATAAAATGTTTGATGTCAAAAGACACGTGTTCTGTTTTTAGCAAATGGTTCAGGTATACGCTTAGTAGATTACACCTTCCTGGATCCCTCGACTCAGTGAAAGTTGTCAAATAGACTCTTGCTCTCATAGAGCTGGTGTAAAACTAACTCATGAATACAAAGCTAGCAACATATATATATATATATTTTTTGGCTTGGTCTGCGTGACTCAAAAGATGTTGACTGAATTATTTCTGATCTTCAGTTCATAATTGCTAAGCGAGGAGATTTTCAATTCTTCTTTTCCCTCTCATGCTTCCAATTTCTTCGTTAGAGTTCAATCAGATGAGTGAAAGGGCTAATTATTAGCACGCTAGGCCGTGCTAGCATGCCAATGAGCGAACAAAGTAAACGTCTGACAATCGGTGGACCTTTCATTAAAAATATTTACAACTTTTGGGGCTTTTTTAAAAAATGAAATGACTAGTGTTTGACACACTGATTTTAACAAATGGTAGGTTTCTGACTATTACGATTTTATTGTTGAGGGACAAATGCAAAAAAAAAAAAAACGTCCTCTGTTTCTACATTTAACAGCTGTTATGTGATGCTCGGTGTAGGTTGAAACTCTTTATAGAAACACTGAACTGAACCCTGCAACATTTTGTCCCTCATTTTATTTATTTATTTTTTTAATAGAGTCGGGTTTGACAATCGTACACAAAACTATGACCAAACCAAGAGACGAAAGCAAATCAAGATCTTTTTTTTGTTTTGTTTTGTTTTGTTATTTACATGTCACTATCTCACTAATTTTTCACTGATTATTGAAATCATTTTACTTGCTGTGTTTACATCTGTACATTTTTAAGAGCTTATTAAAGTTATTCCTGTGGTACTTCCATTGTCTTGTTTTCCATCCTGTTTGTGGCGAAAATAATGTAAATATTGAACCCACTACCTTCTACGGTGATGTCCACAGACTTGCGTTCACGAGAGATAATGGCAACTGGAACGGCAACTTTAAATATATTTCAATATTTAAAGTTGCCGTTTTTACTGTTGGCCATCAAAATATTCCTATATCCGGTCGAATTCTTTAATCGCAGTTGCAAACCCGTTTTGCCCTGACAATCTTTTCATCGGGAAGAAAATCAAACTTATAGGATGAGATGGAAAGCCAATATGGCTTTCTTTTCTTCAAGGAAAGCCATTTGAAAATAGGAACCGGTTCATCTCGGGGTTGAGGTGAACTGAGTTCAAAAGTTCAAATTGTCTGTGCTAGTTTTTGAGAAGTGTGTGCTTGTGCATACGTCATCGTGTTTAGCTGTTGGGATACATTTCTGGAAAAAGAATTTTCAAATTTGCCAATTTTTCAGATCACATTCATTATGACTCTAGCAAAAGAATAACAGAAATAAGTTCCAGGAATGAACTACGTGCTTCAAAGCTGCAACCGAAACACCAAAAGTTTAGTTTTTCTTTCTTTCTTTTTTTTTTTTTTTTTTTGCTGTTGTTTTGTTTTTACTTTAACATATTTAACATCCACGCTAATTTTTCACATGATTTTGGAATCTGCTCCGACTGGTTTAAAACAAAACAAAACAATCCGCAGTGGAAAACTTTGAACTAAACCTGCAGTGCTTCGCTTTGTCCACCAGGGGTCAGACGTCACTTTTATTTATCGGATAAGAATATATGTGCATGTTTTTTGCTTTGCAGTTTTCAAAAATAAAACAAAATCCAAGACAAAGACACAACTGTTATGTTTGTTTTGTCGAAATCTATTTTAAACTTGTTTTTTTTTTTTTTTTTTTTTGTTGTTGTTGTTGTTTTAGCTTC